>JARQOD010002318.1:0-79813 GCA_033576555.1 Oophaga sylvatica
GGGAACAGCTGACATTACTGAACCCCAGTAACACAGGAGCAAGTGTTGACTGTGCTAACAGCACACCCGAGCAACAACTGGCGGTGTTGTAGCCCAGGGATGAGAAGACAACAGGGTGGAGGCAGCAGGACTTTTTGCCGTACACACAGCAGGGGAACAGCTGACATTACTGAACCCCAGTAACACAGGAGCAAGTGTTGACTGTGCTAACAGCACTTCCAGGCAACAACTGGCGGTGTTGTAGCCCAGGGATGAGAAGACAACAGGGTGGAGGCAGCAGGACTTTTTGCCGTACACACAGCAGGGGAACAGCTGACATTACTGAACCCCAGTAACACAGGAGCAAGTGTTGACTGTGCTAACAGCACTTCCAGGCAACAACTGGCGGTGTTGGAGCTCAGGGATGAGAAGACAACAGGGTGGAGGCAGCAGGACTTTTTGCCGTTCACACAGCAGGGGAACAGCTGACATTACTGAACCCCAGTAACACAGGAGCAAGTGTTGACTGTGCTAACAGCACTTCCGAGCAACAACTGGCGGTGTTGTAGCCCAGGGATGAGAAGACAACAGGGTGGAGGCAGCAGGACTTTTTGCCGTACACACAGCAGGGGAACAGCTGACATTACTGAACCCCAGTAACACAGGAGCAAGTGTTGACTGTGCTAACAGCACTTCCAGGCAAAAACTGGCTGTGTTGTAGCCCAGGGATGAGAAGACAACAGGGTGGAGGCAGCAGGACTTTTTGCCGTTCACTCAGCAGGGGAACAGCTGACATTACTGAACCCCAGTAACACAGGAGCAAGTGTTGACTGTGCTAACAGCACTTCCGAGCAACAACTGGCGGTGTTGTAGCCCAGGGATGAGAAGACAACAGGGTGGAGGCAGCAGGACTGTTTGCCGTACACACAGCAGGGGAACAGCTGACATTACTGAACCCCAGTAACACAGAAGCAAGTGTTGACTGTGCTAACAGCACTTCCAGGCAACAACTGGCGGTGTTGGAGCCCAGGGATGAGAAGACAACAGGGTGGAGGCAGCAGGACTTTTTGCCGTTCACACAGCAGGGGAACAGCTGACATTACTGAACCCCAGTAACACAGGAGCAAGTGTTGACTGTGCTAACAGCACTTCCGAGCAACAACTGGCGGTGTTGGAGCCCAGGGTCAAGGAGGATGTTTAAATACTAGATCAACTATTTTCCTTGTTACGTGTCAATTAAAAATGTCTATACTCCAAACAAGAGAAATATAACCTTTAGTACCATAAGATGATGATTAGTGTTGAGCGATACGATAATGCAAATATCGGCTATCGGCCGATATTAGCTCTATCGGCCTTTCGATAATTCGTTTCGATATTTTCGTCTTATCGAATACCGGAATCGGATTTGTCACTGTCACTGTGAGTGTCCGTCGGTCGGGTCTGTCAGGAGTCAGCGTCACTTACCTGGCAGAAGATCTCCGGCGGTCACGTCCTGGACTGCTTGATGGCCGCCATTATCTTCTCCCTGGCGGTCACATGCAGTTTTTTCGCGATATCTGCAGTGACTGCAGGGTAATCCCGGCCGTAAAGCAGTCAGTCCGATGACGTCACCGCCGGGGAAGCAGGTAATCAGCTGTGCTGCGCCGGGATGACAGGCTCTGCCTGTCATTCTGATGTAGCAGAGCTGGATCGTCGTGGGACACTCGTTACTATGGACTGCGTCGGTCAGGTGGTATACTTTTTTTTTTTTTTCATTTTTTTACAGGAGATCGATGGCGTCGCAGCAGGATGAGACAGTAATAAAAGAAATGAAAACTGTGTTTTTTTTTTTTTTTTATTAAATTAAAAAAATTTTTTTGGAACATTCACCCGTCCGGGTACATAAACAATTTAACTATTTATTTACATACAGGGACCCTGTCCGGGTTATTTAGACTTCTTTGGCTGGCCTCTTCTAGGTACCACCTGGTACTCTTCTGGTGCTTGCCAAACATCCGAGGCACCAAGGACCACCAGGACCTGATGACGTCGTGTGGCCTGTACAGTCAAGTCGTGACCCGCTATCTGGGTCTGTGTGGCCACCTCTTTCATCTCTCTCCGGGTCTGGAGCCCTATGTCACAGACTGTACGAACCCCAGGGGGCCTAACAGGCGCCAGGTACGGGCCACGTATCGATATCATGTCGATGGGTGGGTCTGCTGAGGAGACCACTGAGGGAGGCTGGGGAGATTTACGGCGTGGGGTGGGCACTTTTGCAGAGGCCTGGATGTGGGAGGCTTCAGGCTTCGAGGGTCTCACAGGTTCCTGACACACTGGGGAGTAGGGGTCGCACCTGGTAACATTTAGGGCGTACCACCCATTGTAACCCCAGTGTCGGGTGTAAGTCACCAAGTCTCCTGGCAACAGGTCCCTCCCCGGGTGTCCTTCTGGGAGGTGAGCCTCCACGTCCCGCCGGGTCACAAAGACTTCTAAATAAAGTCCAGGCTCCTTGATGAAGCCCCACCCACCTTTCAATTTAAAGTTCCGTACTGCACCCTTACGCCGCGGCTCACTCAGGGTTCCTTTGTCCTTTCTCATCCGGTCCTTTTCTGCCCGGTCCTTCTCCAGGTGACGTTGGCGAAGTTTTAGGGTTTCTCGCTGCTCCCTTTGTCGCTCTGCTTCCTTCTCCCAACGTCTCCACTCTTCCTCCTGACGCCGATTGTAATTCTCCTCCACCAGTTGCTCCATGTCTCCACCACTCCACTGCAGCTTACAGTGTCCGGTTTGCGGCAGCTCTCCTGTCGCCCCTCAGTCCTGGCGGCGCTCCCCTGCGGAGGAAGCAGACGGCTCTAAATCAGATGACAGTCGGGGCTCCGGTACAGGCAGGTAGTGCTCTGGTGCCTGCGCGGCCTCCTCCATGAGGACAGGTGTCGCTTCTTCTGTCTCAGCGACCGGGGCAGACAGCGGGATTTGGGGTGCTGCTGACGGTGCTGCGGTTTTTGCAGGAACGGGTGCCTCCACTGCGACAACGTCAACCGGATCACATTGCAAGGGCTCCTCTACTATAACGGGTGCCTCACCTTCCGGTACAGACACTTCAGGTAAGAGGGATTGGCGCCGCTCCAAGTTTATTTTTAAGGCACGCCAGCTGGCTTCCATCCTGGCGACCTCCTCCCGGTGCCGGGCCAGGCCTCTCAGGGTATCCTCTGCTTCTTGCAGCGTAGGAGGGTTTACAGGCCGGGTGTCCAACGGTGATTCCGTGGCGATCGGGTCGCTTCCGTGGGGGGAGAGCTCTGACTGCTCCATCCCTTCCCACTTCTGCTCGTCGTGTCCATTAGCCATCTCTGCCAAGTCACATGTGTCATATCTGGAGAGGGCCCCTCTTTTGCAGGGAGGTGGGACCTTATCACACTGAGGAGGATGAGGAGGCGGAACTCCAGAGCTGTGGGGCACGATGTTACATTACAGTACCATTTACAGTGGGCGGCCATCGTTTTCACGCCACTGAGTGAGTGACACCCACGAAGAGCACGCCCTTCTTCTTCACCAGTGCCTCGTCGTGACGCAGATATGGCGGAAAAATGGCAAATACATTCTCTGATGATTTTAGCAATTCTCAAGCACAAAACCAGTGCAATTCAGGCACACAGGACTCGCTTATAGCGAGCTACAGAATCCTGTTCATGACGCCAAAGTTGAGTCACACAGAGCCAGAGGTTTTCGGGGTACTCGGCACCGAGCCCGTCGACTTCTATGGGGTATGTCACGTCTTTACCCGGCAATTGAATTAGAGTCGATTTTACTATGTAGAAGTGTATAAACTATAAATATATGTATATATATATGTCACAATGACATGTATATATATATATATATATATATATATGTATTCTATGTGTGTATATTTTGTGTTTACAACTAAAGAAAGGGTTTTTTTTTGTTGCGATATTTTGTTCCCATAGACTTACATGGGACTTCCGGTATCGAAATCGGATATCGACGATATTTAGTGCTATCGGCGATACAATTTCGATACGATATTTTTAGATATCGAGCAATATCGCTCAACACTAATGATGATTTTAATTAAAAAAATATATGTAAATTAATAATTTACAAACATAAACGCATACATTAACATGTTGAAAAGCAATGCAAATCACAATTAAAATAGGTTAAATAATCTGCTATACGGTTTAAAATAAAAGCATACAAGTACATATCAGAATCCATTAATGATGGCTAAGTAACAGTATGTACACCATTTTTATTGTGTAGACAATGAATGGCTGACTTAAAAACATAATCAGCATTACAAGTTATCTTTGACATTCATAAAACTTTACATTTGGTGAATAATATCACTAAAAAGTTTTTAAAAATATCTAAAATTTCCATCATGTAATACTGATAATATGTGCCAATCATTTATATTAACAAAAAAAAACCTTTAAAAAGTGCATAGTGCATAGTGAAAACAGCTATTTAATAAAGTGTGCGTTACTACTACATCCTTTTTTTTATATAGCTTTATAAAAGGTTACGTGCATGTATGGTTGCGCCTTTGTTTGGACGCACAGACTGGCTTCCTGCTGTGACGCATTGGGTATTGGAGCGTCTGTGCGTCTTATGACGCAGACTAACATTCACGGTGCGCATCGTTCATCATCGCAAGCGTACCGACAACACAAAGGCGTTGTCATGACTGCTTTACTCAGTAAACATGCACCTATGATGAAACATACACGCATGTGCCCTATTACATAACAAGCTACAAGAAAAACGAGTGTGAGGTGTGACACAGCTGTTTTGTTAAGGTACAGTATTATATCGACATTGTACAGGTGTCGCTATTCAGTCTGATAAATAGATATCATTCACCTATTCTATCAGTTGTCGTTCTTTCAGCACCACTTACAGGTATATGTTTTGCTATTGTGACTATGCACTATTGACTTTAACAAGGTAATGCATGATTTTTGTTAGCGATTATCATGTTTACATGAAGGACCTTTATGATATGGGCTGTTAACTTTCTAATTAAATATGTATTTTTTAAAATGACACAAATATAAGTAATGTTGAAGAGGACTATTCCTACATGCATTGTTTGCACAATATTACAGGTGTACATCACGTCCCTTAATCAACATTGGATTATTATATTTACTTGTATGCTTTTATTTAAAAGCCAAGAAAACTGAAGTCTAACCTTCGCACTGCAGCTGTTGTCAAAGTTCAACCCACATTATGCACTTCCAACATTGCAGCATTTGAGTCATTATGTGAGTTGGATTTGTCTAAGCTATGGAGTGACAAGGTTGACCATCAGTATCCTATAGCATAAGTAGGCTTTTGTGTTAGCATTTGTTTTCGACATGTGCATATCTGAAATAATATGTCACAATTATTTTGTTACAGATTTCTGACAAAGACTAATCATTTTATGGTTTTAAAGCTGACGTTTCAAATGTTTACAGCTTAGAAATCAGGGTGTAGCCTCATATCTATGTGTAGCACTAGACACTTTGACATGTCATGTTTTTTTCACCATGTGTAGGTAGCTAGCAGTAATTTTTGCCGGACACACAGCAGGGGAACAGCAGGCGTTACTGAACCCCACAAACACATCAGCGATTGTTTTCATCTGTGCATCTAACACTTCTGAGCAGCAACTGGCGGTGTTGAAGCCCAGGGTCAAGGAGGGTGTAGGCAGAGGCCTAGTATGAGATGTTTGAAGCTGAAGTTGTAGTTAGCAGCAGTAATTTTTGCCAGACACACAGCAGGGGAACAGCAGGCGTTACTGAACCCCACAAACACATCAGCGATTGTTTTCATCTGTGCATCTAACACTTCTGAGCAGCAACTGGTGGTGTTGAAGCCCAGGGTCAAGGAGGGTGTAGGCAGAGGCCTAGTATGAGATGTTTGAAGTTGGAGTTGTAGTTAGCAGCAGTAATTTTTGCCAGACACACAGCAGGGGAACAGCAGGCGTTACTGAACCCCACAAACATATCAGCGATTGTTTTCATCTGTGCATCTAACACTTCTGAGCAGCAACTGGCGGTGTTGAAGCCCAGGGTCAAGGAGGGTGTAGGCATAAAATATTGAGTTATTGCCTTGTTACGTGGCCATTGCAAATGTATGTACTTCAAACAAGAATAAATGAAGTTTTACTAGGACAATAAAATGATGAATTTCAATTCCAAGAATAGAAAAATATTTATACTTGAGAGTCCTCAGTGGTTGATACCGTTTAATGGCTAACTGAAAAGATGGTAACAAATTCCAAGCTTTCGAGACTACTCAGGTCTCTTCATCAGGCTAAGACTAAATCAAAAAATGAAGAATCACATATTTCTACACACAACAGGACACAGGAATAGTGCAATAGGTAAGACAAGTGATGTGAAGCAGAACTGTCATTATGGCAGAGGGATGATCATAAATATTGGAACAGTTCCTAGATAAGGAGATAGTTTTATTGCCCTCTGATTGGGGTCTGGTGTTCTGTTTTGATGCCCCTAGAAGGTCAGAGACGCAGATTCCTTAATTGATACAGAATGACATGAATCCGTGTGATCTATTCATTCCAGCACTAAGAGTGTCAAAGGTCATGATGAGCTTATATTCCGAAACCTTTGTATCTTTCTCAGATTTGAAGTTATATTTTAATACCAGTAATTCCATATCCATCATGCTATGACCGGGCATACAAAAGTGTTTTGCCACAGGTAAATCCATTATTTTTTCTCTTATTGTGTGGCGATGATAATTCATCCTTGTTCTCAGTTTTTGGCCGGTCTCCCCCACATACAGACCCCCAGTTGGACATTTTGTACATATAATTAGGGACACCACATTAGATGTGATGCAGCTGAAAGTACCTTTGATCTTGTAGTCCTGATGGGAGTAGGGGATCTTTATGTTGTCCTTGGTCATTATAGATGCACAGGTTTTACATTTCTTATGGTTGCAAGGAAAGGTTCCTGCAGCTATTGGGGAGGACAGGGAGCTTCTGACAATGATGCTTCTTAGATTTGGGGGCTGCCTAAAACACAGTAGTGGGGGGTCGCCTCAGAAAGACTTTTTTGGACAAGGGATACCATCCAAGAACAATTGAAAACCAAATTTCAAGAGCCAACTGAATATCAAGGAATCACCTGCTACATTACAAAGGTAAAGAAGAAAATAACCGGGTGCCTCTAGTGGTGACCTACAATTCAAATATGGAGGTGCTAAGGGGAGCTACACGGAAACTACAACCTTTACTACAAAAAGATGCCCGATATTACAATCCATATTTCCAGACCCCCCACTACTGTGTTTTAGGCAGCCCACAAATCTAAGAAGCATCATTGTCAGAAGCTCCCTGTCCTCCCCAACAGCTGCAGGAACCTTTCCTTGCAACCAGAAGAAATGTAAAACCTGTGCATCTATAATGACCACGGACAAGATAAAGATCCCCAACTCCCATCACGACTACAATATCCCAGCTACTTTCAGCTGCATCACATGTAATGTGGTGTACCTAATTATATGTACTAAATGTCCAAATGGGGGTCTGTATGTGGGGAGACCGGCCAAAAACTGAGAACAAGGATGAATTATCAGCGCCACACAATAAGAGAAAAAATAATGGATTTACCTGTGGCAAAACACTTTTGTATGCCCGGTCATAGCATGATGGATATGGAATTACTGGTATTAAAATATAACTTGAAATCTGAGAAAGATACAAAGGTTTCGGAATATAAGCTCATCATGACCTTTGACACTCTTAGTGCTGGAATGAATAGTTCACACGGATTTATGTCATTCTATATCAATTAAGGAATCTGCTCTCTGCCCTTCCAGGGCATGAAAACACAAAACCAGACCCCAATCAGAGGGCAATAAAACTTTCTATCCTTATCTATGAACTGTTCCAATATTTATGTTCATCCCTCTGTCATAATGACAGTTCTGCTACACGTCACTTGTCTTACCTATTGCACTATTCCTGTGTCCTGTTGTGTATAGAAATATGTGATGCTTCATTTTTTGTTTTAGTCTTTGCCTGATGAAGAGACGTGAGTAGCCTCGAAAGCTTGCAATTTGTTACTATCTTTTCAGTTATCCATTAAAAGGTATCAACCACTGCGGGCTCTCAAGTCTAAATATTTTTCTATCTACTGGCTAACACGGTACGAAGATACACATGTTTCCTAACTTCAAGAATAAAAATAAAGACCCTGCAAATATAAACGCATATATGCACATGCCAACAAGAAATGGAACAACACACCACCCAAAAAATTGGTTACAAAATATAGTGTTGTAAATTTAAGAATAAAAGTCCATTTTTGTATTTATGAATAATGCTTAAGGAACGCTATGTTAAACCATAACATAGTGAAGACAATGGATTTTGTAATAGTCACTCATCATCATCATTGCAATTTATATGTGACAGTCACAGACATTTCAATTATTTAAGTTAATAAAATCGTTACTTTGTACAGCATGTATGACATGTCCAGCATGGACTCATCAATGTGATGACGCAATAATGTACGATAAAAAATAACCATTTAAAAAAACATTATGCATTGTCACAATTTAAGTGTGTGCCTGCAAGTGTAGGTGAAACAAAGGCTACGGATAGCAAAGGTATATTCTATGTCTGTATCAGACAGTGGACAGCCTCTGATAGGTAATGGCGATGTTATACTGTACGTCAATAAAGTCTGCGGCTGCAATCATGCATTTTTTGCTTGTACAGTGTTGAAGAGGGTAAAAGCATGTCTGGTTGCGCAAGGCTTTATCCGTCAACACTACCTTCCTACTGTCACGCGTAGGGTAGGGTAGCGTGTGTCTCTTAGATGACTCTCTATAAAATGTGACGTTACGCAGCGTTATTGTGCCCTAGGGACGCCAAAAATACGACAGCAGTAATCATTTACTGTCTAATACTCCACCTATGACCAACAAAAAAAGCACGTTCCCTCTTTAACAATCTACAAGACTAACAAGCATAATGGTTGACGCTGACTTTATTGAGGTACAGTATTACATCGACATTGTCCATGAGTAACTATGCACTGTGATACCTATATACCATTATTAATTTATATCTGTTGTGGTTGTTTCAACAGCACTTGCAGGTATAACTACCTATTGTCAGTATGCATGATGCACTTTCTAGATGTAATAATTTATTATTGCACTTTATTACCAGGTTTAGATGCTGGCCATTTCATATATGGTGTGTGAAGTTACAGTTGGCATCAGTATGTGTATTTTATAATGTCTGTCATAAATAAAACTCGTGATGATGATGATGAGGATTTTATGATCGTACATCCATTGACTGCATTATCTTACAGGTACAGATAAAGTTCCTTAAAAAGCATTAATTGATAAGTATGAAATGTACTTTTATGCATTAATTTCAAAAAGTGAACACTATGTTTTAGTTTTTGTTACCATTTCTAATAGACATATGCAGATATGCGCTGTGATGACAAATTATTATTTGTCCATATTTGTTATAAAAATTTATCATTCTAGGCCTGGAAAACTTCACAATTTCCTGTTTTAAGCATAACAATCAGGGTGACGGCTCTTCCCTATTTGTAGCATGTTCCACATGGGTTTTTCTGTGCATGTGTAGGGAACAGGAGACTTCTTGCCGGACACAGAGCAGGGGAACAGCTGGCGTTACTGAACCCCACTAACACTATAGCTTAGAAAACTAGAAAACTTAGAAAGGTTTTCAATATTAGAGTAGGACTGTCCCACAGAGGGTTGCCTTGACGTGGCGGGATGGCTTGTACATTATTTTGATCAAAATTATGTTTACTAAATACCCTTATTATTATTACTACCTTCATGCATTTTTGCAAAAAGATTTTTTATTTCATTTTTGGATATTTGTTTTTTTTGTGCCTGTTTTTCTGTGTAATGGTCATGTGTTAATATGCATTTACATTTTGCATACACATTAACTTACTTTTTCAGTTCAGATCTAGTTTTCTATGTAGTTCATAGTGCATTCCGTGCATATAAGGGTGTGACCGCCCTGTTTTCTGAGTTGAGAAAATCCATCCTGTCTGGCCGGAGCTTCAACTGGTGGGTTCAGTCCCTCTGCCCTTGTTCACATTTGAGTCACTTGACAAGTGGAAAGGTTTTCAATATTAGAGTAGGACTGTCCCACAGAGGGTTGCCTTGACGTGGCGGGATGGCTTGTACATTATTTTGATCAAAATTATGTTTACTAAATACCCTTATTATTATTACTACCTTCATGCATTTTTGCAAAAAGATTTTTTATTTCATTTTTGGATATTTGTTTTTTTTGTGCCTGTTTTTCTGTGTAATGGTCATGTGTTAATATGCATTTACATTTTGCATACACATTAACTTACTTTTTCAGTTCAGATCTAGTTTTCTATGTAGTTCATAGTGCATTCCGTGCATATAAGGGTGTGACCGCCCTGTTTTCTAAGTTGAGAAAATCCATCCTGTCTGGCCGGAGCTTCAACTGGGGTTCAGTCCCTCTGCCCTTGTTCACATTTGAGTCACTTGACAAGTGGAAAGGTTTTCAATATTAGAGTAGGACTGTCCCACAGAGGGTTGCCTTGACGTGGCGGGATGGCTTGTACATTATTTTGATCAAAATTATGTTTACTAAATACCCTTATTATTATTACTACCTTCATGCATTTTTGCAAAAAGATTTTTTATTTCATTTTTGGATATTTGTTTTTTTTGTGCCTGTTTTTCTGTGTAATGGTCATGTGTTAATATGCATTTACATTTTGCATACACATTAACTTACTTTTTCAGTTCAGATCTAGTTTTCTATGTAGTTCATAGTGCATTCCGTGCATATAAGGGTGTGACCGCCCTGTTTTCTAAGTTGAGAAAATCCATCCTGTCTGGCCGGAGCTTCAACTGGTGGGTTCAGTCCCTCTGCCCTTGTTCACATTTGAGTCACTTGACAAGTGGAAAGGTTTTCAATATTAGAGTAGGACTGTCCCACAGAGGGTTGCCTTGACGTGGCGGGATGGCTTGTACATTATTTTGATCAAAATTATGTTTACTAAATACCCTTATTATTATTACTACCTTCATGCATTTTTGCAAAAAGATTTTTATTTCATTTTTGGATATTTGTTTTTTTTGTGCCTGTTTTTTCTGTGTAATGGTCATGTGTTAATATGCATTTACATTTTGCATACACATTAACTTACTTTTTCAGTTCAGATCTAGTTTTCTATGTAGTTCATAGTGCATTCCGTGCATATAAGGGTGTGACCGCCCTGTTTTCTGAGTTGAGAAAATCCATCCTGTCTGGCCGGAGCTTCAACTGGTGGGTTCAGTCCCTCTGCCCTTGTTCACATTTGAGTCACTTGACAAGTGGAAAGGTTTTCAATATTAGAGTAGGACTGTCCCACAGAGGGTTGCCTTGACGTGGCGGGATGGCTTGTACATTATTTTGATCAAAATTATGTTTACTAAATACCCTTATTATTATTACTACCTTCATGCATTTTTGCAAAATGATTTTTTATTTCATTTTTGGATATTTGTTTTTTTTGTGCCTGTTTAACACTATAGCTTGTGTATTGGTCTGTGGACACGACACTTCTGAGCAGCAACTGGCAGTGTTGTAGCCCAGGGAGTAGAGTTCAGGTGGTAGAAAGATGAACATAACAGGAGACATGGATAACGTTGCGAACCAGTTATTTAATCTGAAAACGGACAGACAAATTCTGGCGAGATCCATACCTTGCTCATTTTCAGAAAAGTATGCCGGTCTACATTATCGGAGGATAGTCGCATGCGACGGTCTGTTAGTACACCACCTGCAGCACTAAAGACGCTCTCCGATAATACACTGGCAGCAGGGCAAGCCAGCACCTCCAATGCATACTGGCTAATCTCTGGCCATGTATCTGTCAGAAGTCGAACCCAGTACCTCTTGTCCACTGGCCAGCAGCTCTACCATCTGAGCTATTCTGCTGGCTGCAAAGTTCCTTGCTGAACCCAGATACTATTGACTGTTCTTCCTGATTGGCTACACCTAGTGCTCTCTTGATTGGGCCTCTGATTGCCAATTACACACCCTATATAAACCTGGCCCTGTGGGTGTGTCATTGCGAGATTATTGAGCTCCAAGCCTTTAGTCAAGCGTTTCCTGCTGAGTGCTGATCCATTGCTACAAACACTGCTCTCCTGTGAACCGACCTCGGCCTGCCTTCTGACTACGCTCTCCGCCTGATCCATTGCTACAAACACTGCTCTCCTGTGAACCGACCTCGGCCTGCCTTCTGACTACGCTCTCCGCCTGATCCATTGCTACAAACACTGCTTTCCTGTGAACCGACCTCGGCCTGCCTTCTGACTACGCTCTCCGCCTGATCCATTGTTACCGAACTGCCTTTCCTGTGTACCGACCTCCGGCTGCCACCTGACTACGTTATCCGCCTGATCCATTGTTACCGAACTGCCTTTCCTGTGTACCGACCTCCGGCTGCCACCTGACTACGCTACCTGCCTCTGCTTCCCCTAGTGTTTGCAGTAACATCGGCTCCAACCCTGACGGGATCTTGACATAATAATCTCGCGCCAAAATGGAGTCCGCTGTGAACACCCTGAGGCGGCAAGTTACGGAGCTTCAAAGTTTTTGTACTGACTCTCAAGGAAAATTTGCCAAGTTACAAACTGATTTCACGGCGATACAACAGGAAGTAATTGAGCTACAAAAACAACTTCTGGACGTGCGCAATTCAGGGTCCGAATCAAATGCGCGGCTGCCGCTGCCTGCAAAGTTCAGTGGGGATCGCAAGCAGTACCGAGGATTCCTCAATCAATGCCGCATATACATCCAGATGCAACCTGCTCCCTTTACCAGTGAGAGGAAGAAAGTTTTTTTCATGATAAATCTCCTGACGGATGAAGCTCTTGCTTGGGCTTCACCTTATGTAGAAAAGGACTATGCCCTCCTTAATGACCTGGAAGCTTTCATCGCAGCTATGAATCAAGTTTTTGATGACCCAAACCGCTGTGCCACAGCAGAAACCAAATTACATAATTTGCGCCAAGGACGTCGCTCTGTTGCGGAATATACATCGGAGTTCCGTCGCTGGGTGGCCGACACCACCTGTAATGTATGGTGTACAGTTCATATAGCGTCTTGTGCTTGGGTGCGAGGAAAACACATGAGACACAGGTTTGATATAGAAGGACTTGTATTACTTCATACAAGTGGCAAAAAGGGTCACACAGTTTGCATGTACAGAAGCAGGAGACACAGCAGGCCAGAGTAACTTAAGCTCAGCAATAACTCTCCACAACAGGTTCAGGATCTCTTCTCTGTTACCGTAGTTCCATGCAAACGTGGATTTATCAAATAGCAGGTTTCCAGAGTCCACAAGTGTTCCAAAGTTCCTCAGTAGGAAATAGCTGGAGTAAAAAGTCCAAGGTTTTCCAGGAGTCAGGTCACAGGCTCACTGCAGGCTTGATTCTGAAGCACTGATTGCTCAGCTGAGGCTGCTTAAGAAGCAAGAGGGAGAGAATCAGGGTGGGAACATGAAAGCTGGAAACTCCATATTGACTGAGGGCAAGATAGCTGCAGCAAGACAGAAAGCAAAATGGCCGACGGAAAAACTGAGTTTCAAGAAACATGTACAAAGAACCTTACATTACTCCCCCCTTAGGGACAACCTCCGGATGACCTCAGACCAGGCTTGTCTGGGTACCTCTGATGAAACTGGCGGAGCAAGCGAGGAGCATTAACGTTATCGACTGGTTCCCATGAGTTGTCCTCCACTGGGTAGCCCTGCCATTTAATCAAATATTGTAACTGATTCCTGTACAACCTGGAATCTAGAATCCTTTCCACCACAAATTCTTCCTGACCATCGACTAGCACTGGTCAGGGCAAGGAGAAGAACGTCCAGGAAACGTATTGGGTGTTGCAGCCTTTAGTAGGGATACATGAAAGACAGGGTGAATTCTCATAGTTCTGGGCAGTTGAAGACGACAAACAACGGCACTTATAATTTTACTGATTTTATAGGGTCCAATGTACTTATGTCCCAACTTAGACGATGGAATCCTTAACTTAAGATTTCTGGTTGACAGCCAGACCAAGTCTCCTACCTTGAAAGCTGGTGCAGGTTTACGAAATTTATCTGCTGCTTTCTTGTACCTTTCCTGAGCCAATTCCAGATTTTCCTTTAGAAGATCCATATTCTTTTGTAAAGACGTGATTCTTTCAGCCACTGCTGGCAAGGGCGTTTCTATGGGAAATCGAGGAAGAATGTTAGGATGATAACCTAGATTGGAGTAAAAAGGAGACTGCTTAGTGGAGGCGCTCTGAGAGTTGTTATAAGAGAACTCAGCCAGTGGAAGTAGATCCACCCAATCATCCTGTAGGTGGCAGATAAAGCAGCGGAGATACTGCTCCAGGGTCTGATTGGTTTGTTCTGTCTGTCCATTAGTCTGGGGATGAAAAGCAGAAGAAAGGTTTACTTTAATGTCCAATGCGGCACAGAAATTTTGCCAAAACCTTGAAGTGAATTTCACCCCTCGATCCGAAATGACCTCATCCGGTACTCCATGTAAGCGAAACACATTCTTAATCATCAAGTCTGATGTCTGTTTTGCAGTGGGTAAGCCGACACAAGGGATAAAATGAGCTGCCTTTGTTAAACGATCAACCACCACTAGAATGGTGTTCTTCCCTTGAGAGGTTGGTAACTCCACAATGAAGTCCATAGAAATGGATCCCCACGGGCGGGACGGGGTGGGAAGGGGTTGCAACAGACCAGTTGGTGAGGAGCGAGGTGTTTTGCATCTTGCACAGACTTCACATGAAGTGACATAGTTTAAAACATCTTTCCTGTAAGTGGGCCACCAAAAGAAACGAGAAAGAAATTCCTGTGTCTTTAGAATTCCTCTATGCCCAGCTATCTTGGAATCGTGGATGAGTTGCAATACTCTCAATCTGACCGTTTCAGGTATATACAGACGTTGTCCCTGAATCCACACACCATTCTTAAAGACAAGACTTACGTCCCTTGGGGGTTGTGCCAACAAGGAATCCGCATGGTATGCTTCCTTGATGTCCTTAAGTAGGTCTTGATTATGAATCACTCCCAGGAATCTAGAGTCAGGAAGAATAGTCTTAGGAGGAGTAAGTGGACGGGTCTCTGCTGAATGAATCCTAGAGAGTGCATCAGCCTTTCCATTGCGCGATCCTGGCCTATAAGAAATTACAAAATTAAATTGGTTTAGGAAAAGATTCCAGCGAGCCTGGCGAGGAGTCAGGCACTTAGCCGACCTGATAAATTCAAGGTTACGATGGTCTGTCAGGACGACTATTTGCTGTGCAGCTCCCTGAAGAAGGTGTCTCCATTCTTTGAAGGCGGCAATAATGGCCAACAACTCTCTATTGCCCACATCGTAGTTCCTCTCAGCCGAAGACAACTGCTGGGAAAAGAAGGCACAGGGATGCAAGACATTCTTCTCACCTGTTCTCTGAGAGAGTATAGCTCCAACGGCACAGTCTGAAGCATCCACCTCTATTATGAAGGCAAGTTCGGGGTTGGGCTGTACTAAGATAGGTGCGGTGGTAAATTTATCCTTTAGACGGGAAAATGCTTCCTGGGCTTGGGGGGTCCAGGAGAACCTAGACTCTTTCCGGGTAAGTTGGGTGATAGGTGACACTACCTCAGAGAAATTCCTAATGAAACGTCTATAGAAGTTGGCAAACCCGATGAAGCGCTGCACCTCCTTAACATTTCTAGGAATTGGCCAATCCTTGATGGCTTGGGTCTTGCTTCCATCCATACTAATCCCTTGTGTAGACAGTACATACCCCAGAAATTGAATTTCGGTCCTATGGAATTCACACTTTTCAAGTTTGATGTAAAGATGGTTTTGTCTTAGACGTTCTAAGACCATTCTCACATGTCCATGATGTTCCTCTGTGGAGTTAGAAAAAATTAGAATATCATCCAGATAAATCACCACGAATGTATCTAGGAGATCCCTGAAGATGTCATTCACCAAGTGTTGGAAAGTGGCTGGGGCGGTACTCAGACCAAAAGGCATAACTAGATATTCAAAGTGTCCATAGCGTGACCTGAATGCAGTCTTCCATTCATCCCCAGGTCTAATACGGACCAAGTTATAGGCCCTACGGAGATCCAGTTTAGAGAAAATTTTGGCATGCCGCACTCTCTAAAATAACTCAGGGATTAAAGGCAATGGATAACGGTTTCTAATAGTAACCTTATTGAGTTCCCTATAGTCTACGCAGGGTCTCAGAGATCCATCTTTCTTCTTCACAAAGAAGATGGGTGCACCTGCAGGAGATGAAGAGGGGCGTATGAAGCCCTTGGCTAGATTTTCGTCTATGTAATCCTTTAAAGCCTTTAGCTCGGGCCCCGCCAGGGGTAGATCTTACCAAAAGGTATCTCTGCTCCAGGCAATAATTCAATTGGACAATCATATGGACGGTGAGGGGGAAGCTGGTCAGCGTTCTTCTTGTCACATAAATCCACATAGTCCTGGTATACAGCTGGTAGTTCAGGGACTGACATGGTTCCTTTAGGAACAGAGCAAGCTGAAACTTCTGGACTCATCTGTTTCTCTGGAAAGTGTAAATCCTTGGTCTCCCAGTTAATGGTAGGGTTCTGAGCCTGCAGCCATGGTAGCCCTAGAATAATGGGAAAGTGGGGAGAAGAGATAAGCATAAAGGACAGTTTCTCTTGATGATCTTTACCCATAAGGACCCTCAAAGGCTCCGTTTCCTGATCCACTGGTCCAGAGGTCAGCAGGGAGCCATCCACAGTTTCCATCTGTACTGAGTAAGCCTTCTTCACTGAACGTATCCCCTGTTTCAGAGCAAAGGAGATATCCATAAAATTTCCACTTGCCCCTGAGTCGATCATAGCAGAGCTAGACACCCAGACTGAGTCAACCCAGAGTTTGATGGAAAGGAAGCAATGAGAATTGTTTTTCTTACAACTCAGCTGGGACACCGCTGAGGAAACTTGAAAAATTGCAGCGTTTACACAGTCATCATCCTCAGAAGTGACGGAGTTTAAGTCCGAGAAATCAATATCTGTTGCTGCAGATCTCTCTGGAGCCTGAGGCTCGGACCTGACAGATCTCCTCTCGCAACACTCACAGTGAATGACTGCTGCAGTAATCTTACGAGAACGGCTGGGGCAGTTTATAATGAAGTGCCCTGACTTACCACAGTAGAAACATAGATTTTCCTTTAAACGATGTTCTTTGGTGCATCACTAACCCGTCTTTGTAAAGAGTCCACCTGCATGGGTTCAGGTTCAGGTTCCCGTGTGATCCTACTCAAAGGTTCCTTAGCTGGGGAGGAAGGTAGGAAAAGGTTAGTGCGATTACTTTCGAACCATCTCTCTTGCCTGCGTTCAGTCAGACGAGCATCAATACGGATGCAGTAGTTAATAAAGTCACCTAACGCAGTGGGAGGGTCGGCACGAGCAAGTTCATCCTTAATCAGTGGAGACAACCCTTTTCGAAAAATAGATTTTTTGGCGGAACTGTCCCAAGTGGTATCGAGGGCCCATCTCCTGAAATCCAGGGCATATTCGGCTACTGAGCGCTTACCTTGGCACAAAGTTAACATGGCTGCTTCAGCTGTTGCACCTCGATTGGGGTCATCAAACACCTGCCCCATGGCTGAAATGAAAGCATCAAGATGATCCAAACATTCATCCTCAGTCTCAATCAGAGGGTTTGCCCACATCAAAGCCTTGTTGGTAAGCAACATGATTATAGTAAGCACTTTAGATCGTTCAGTGGGAAATTGTGAAGCATGTGCAGAAAAAAAAAGATTGCATTGGTTAATAAATCCCCTGAATTTCTCACGTTCACCGCCAAAATGAAAAGGGGTAACTTGGGAATCCCAGAACTCGGGGTTATGGCAGGAGCCTGGACTCGTTCCTCTAGAACCTCAATCCTGGCTCGTAAATCCTGGGTAGTTTGTCCAAACACTTGCAAATTGTGATTAGTGAGGTCCTGTAGGTTTGCAAAACGGGTCTTTATAGTCTGTATATCTGCAAGGATTGTATCAGTCACTCCGCAAAGCTCCTTTATGCGAGCCTCCATCTTCCAGATCTTTTAAGACAGGAGTACTGGAAGGAGAAGAGAAAAAAAAAAAAAAACAATAGTGTTTACCTGTGGTAACACTGCAGAGTAAAATTAAGGGAATGTGCTCACCTGGAATGGTTGTGAGAAGTCACAACCACTGTCATCACAGAAAGTATAACCGGACATCTGATATCCACAGTCACAGCAGACACAGCCTTCCCAGACCCAGCAGACACTAACGTTTGGCTTCAGAATCTTGTAATGTATGGTGTACAGTTCATATAGCGTCTTGTGCTTGGGTGCGAGGAAAACACATGAGACACAGGTTTGATATAGAAGGACTTGTATTACTTCATACAAGTGGCAAAAAGGGTCACACAGTTTGCAGGTACAGAAGCAGGAGACACAGCAGGCCAGAGTAACTTAAGCTCAGCAATAACTCTCCACAACAGGTTCAGGATCTCTTCTCTGTTACCGTAGTTCCATGCAAACGTGGATTTATCAAATAGCAGGTTTCCAGAGTCCACAAGTGTTCCAAAGTTCCTCAGTAGGAAATAGCTGGAGTACAAAGTCCAAGATTTTCCAGGAGTCAGGTCACAGGCTCACTGCAGGCTTGATTCTGAAGCACTGATTGCTCAGCTGAGGCTGCTTAAGAAGCAAGAGGGAGAGAATCAGGGCGGGAACATGAAAGCTGGAAACTCCGTATTGACTGAGGGGAAGATAGCTGCAGCAAGACAGAAAGCAAAATGGCCGACAGAAAAACTGAGTTTCAAGAAACATGTACAAAGAACCTTACACCACCTGGAATCCAGCGGCCCAGAGAAGTCAATTTCGACGAGGGTTATCAGAACCAGTGAAAGACGAGCTTGCCAGGGTTGAGACCCCTGACCAGTTGGAGGACTTTATTCAACTATGTATCCGGATTGACCAGAGACTTACTGAAAGGAGAAAGGAGAGACTGCGAGCACTTGGGAATAGCCCTGGCTTCTCATTTTCAGCATCGGACCACCAAGAAAAGACGCAAGGCGTGTCTGAACCGATGCAGATCGACGTCATCCGAAGACCACTCTCTGCACAGGAGAAGGAGAGGCGACGTGCAGAACATCTCTGCCTCTATTGTGGGGACCCTGGACACTATGCCATCAACTGTCCTAACAAAAGGACTATAGCCTTTACCAACAACAGGTCTGCCAGCAATATGGACCTTTCTCAGCAGTCGGATTCCATCTTGCAGACTATCTCATCAGTAACGCCAGAAATAGACAAAATACATACTACATCTTCTCATTTTGTAATCCCCATTCAGGTTGTAATGGGCACCCAAAAAATACAATGCTCTGCCCTGTTGGATTCTGGAGCAGGAGGAAATTTTATGGACTTAAAATTTACACGTGATAATAATATTTCCAGTAGGACCAAATCCACACCAATTGAAATGGAAACTGTGGATGGATCACCCTTGTCTTCTGGACCTGTCACGCATGAGACAATCGAACTGGAGATTTGTATCGAACCGGATCATCATGAAGCTGTCAGTTTCCACCTTATTTCATCTCCGAAATTTCCGGTTATTCTAGGGATCCCCTGGTTTTCAGTCCATAACCCTTCTATCAACTGGGCATCAAGGACCATCACCTTTCCATCTGACTACTGTAAGAATAATTGTCATAAGGAACCCCCTGTTCTCCAACAAGTCCAAATCTCTGAGATTTCGCATGAGAAGGAAGAGAAACTACCACCTCAATATCAGCAGTTCTCTGATGTCTGCAGTAAGAAGAAAGCAGATCAATTACCTCCTCACCGTCCTTACGACTGTCCCATTGAATTGCTGCCAGGAGCAACCATTCCATTTGGACGGATTTACAATCTTTCCGAACCTGAATTGAAGGTATTAAGAAAGTTCCTGGATGAAAATTTAGAGAAAGGCTTTATTCGACCTTCCACATCTCCAGCTGGGCACCCCTGTTCTTTGTTGAAAAGAAAGACTCCACTCTGCGGCCATGTATTGACTACAGAGAGATGAATAATATCACTGTCAAGAATCGCTACCCGCTACCCTTGATTCCTGAACTATTTGAGAGAATCCGTTCTGCGAAAATCTTTACGAAGCTGGATCTTAGAGGGGCTTACAACCTCATACGGATTCGCCCTGGAGATGAGTGGAAGACCGCCTTCAGAACGAGATATGGACATTTTGAATCTCTGGTTATAACCTTTGGTCTTAGCAATGCCCCAGCCACCTTTCAACATTTTATTAATGATGTATTTCGAGATTTCTTGGACCAATTCGTTGTGGCTTATCTCAATGACATTCTTATATTTTCAGACACCTTGGAAGAGCATCGCAGGCACGTCCAGTTAGTCTTGGAACGACTACAGGAGAACCATCTTTACATTAAACTTGAAAAATGTGAGTTTGAACAAACCAGTATCCAATTTCTGGGATATATCATCTCCCCAGAAGGTCTGAGCATGGATCCTGGCAAAATCAATGCTGTATTGGACTAGCCTGTTCCAAGAAATTTAAAAGACGTCCAGCGTTTCATAGGATTTGCAAATTTTTACCGAAAATTTATAAAGAACTTTTCACGGATCATACTACCAATTACTACACTAACAAAAAAGACCAAAGCATTTTTCTGGTCTCCGGAGGCACAGGAGGCTTTTGACAAATTGAAAACTCTTTTTACGTCTGTTCCATTGTTAGTACACCCAAATCCTGAATTGCCATTTACTGTCGAAGTGGACGCCTCGGACTCTGCAGTGGGAGCCATTCTGTCTCAGCGAGTTGGGGACAAAATGCAACTTCACCCATGTGCGTTTCTTTCCCACACCATGTCATCTGCAGAAAAGAACTACGACATCGGTAATAAAGAACTGTTAGCCATTAAAGTTGCCTTCTCCGAATGGAGACATCTTTTGGAAGGTGCCAATCACCCTGTGACTGTCCTCACGGACCACAAGAATCTTGAATTCCTCCGTACAGCAAAAAGATTGTCTGCAAGACAAGCACGATGGGCCTTATTTTCCTCAAGATTCAATTTTATAATTTCTTACCGGCCTGGTTCAAGAAATGGCAAGGCTGACGCCCTGTCCAGGACGTGTTCGGAACCTCAGGAGAGGTCTAGTAATGAAGATACAATTCTAGGCCCTAAAAATTTTTTGGGAATATTGCACTCTAGAGGACTATGTAATAGAATTAAAGATGGATATCAAGAGGACTCTTTCCTTAACCATCCTTCGGAAGACGTCGATATTTTATTCAAAGAGGGGTTTTGGATGCAGAAACACAAAATATATGTACCTGAATCTTCTCGCCTTGAAGTCCTCAAAAGTGTCCATGATTCTAAACTGGCAGGACATCCTGGAGTTGCAAAAACACAAGACTTACTACTTCGTTTCTTTTGGTGGCCTAATTGTAGGAAGGACGTGAGGAAATATGTTTCAACCTGTTTAACATGCGCACGAAACAAGACCCCATGATCGTCTCCTCTAGGACTCTTGCAACCACTTCCAGTTCCATCCAGGCCTTGGGGATCTATTTCCATGGATTTTATTGTGGAACTACCCCCTTCCAAACAGATGACCGTCATCCTTGTCATAGTGGACCGACTCACAAAAATGGCCCACTTTATTCCAACTGAAGGAATTCCTACTGCTGAAAAAACTGCAGAACTGATAATCAAAGAGGTATTCAGGTTACATGGAATTCCTGACAGCGTGGTGTCTGACAGAGGCGTTCAGTTTACGTCAAAATTTTGGAAGAGTTTCTGTACAGCCTTGGGAGTCACGGTGAATCTTTCTACCGCTTTCCATCCTCAGTCCAATGGCCAGACGGAGAGAACGAACCAGACTTTGGAGCAATACCTCCGTTGCTTCATTTCCTATCTTCAGGATGACTGGGTGGACTATTTACCAACAGCAGAGTTTCAGAAATATATAAAAGTACAAATTTTATTAATTGAATAACAAATGAATAAAGGACAGGTGAACTGAACGGTAAAAAAAGTGAGGTATGATGTCTGAAGGACGTCTACCAATGATTACCAACACCTGGGTTCCCTGATATATAGCTAATACTTGAAAGGGCAAATCAAAACTTAAATATATGAATGTATGTGACATATACAGCAAGGATCATACAAGGTAATATACATAAAGATGCAAGTGCATCTGGTGGATATAATCCACCACATATGATGAGAAAGGTAAACATGGACACACATGTGTCTAATTATAGAAATATAACCCCCTCCCAATTAATGATATAACCAAATGCTGAAAAATCACAATTAGAAGGATGAATAAATGATGCCCATAATGATGACACAATATGTATGCCCATAAGCTATCCATAATGAGGGTAGAAAAAGGGCCATGATGGCCTGTATGTTAACAGATAGGAACGATACATAAGGGGACGTTGCCTGCAATAAAACAATGGCCAGCACATAGATTGTCCACAGATGAAGTGGAAGCGAGACCATACAGGGTCATTAGTATTGGCTAACAAAATGCAGTAGATACAAGAACGTTACCTATAATCTGGAATAGCGGCACTGGCAGGGAACCCGGGTGCATGTAAACGTGCCCCGACGCACGTTTCGGACGCTTGTCCTTCGTCAGGGGGCGCCCCCTGACGAAGGACAAGCGTCCGAAACGTGCGTCGGGGCACGTTCACATGCACCCGGGTTCCCTGCCAGTGCCGCTATTCCAGATTATAGGTAACGTTCTTGTATCTACTGCATTTTGTTAGCCAATACTAATGACCCTGTATGGTCTCGCTTCCACTTCATCTGTGGACAATCTATGTGCTGGCCATTGTTTTATTGCAGGCAACGTCCCCTTATGTATCGTTCCTATCTGTTAACATACAGGCCATCATGGCCCTTTTTCTACCCTCATTATGGATAGCTTATGGGCATACATATTGTGTCATCATTATGGGCATCATTTATTCATCCTTCTAATTGTGATTTTTCAGCATTTGGTTATATCATTAATTGGGAGGGGGTTATATTTCTTTAATTAGACACATGTGTGTCCATGTTTACCTTTCTCATCATATGTGGTGGATTATATTCCACCAGATGCACTTGCATCTTTATGTATATTACCTTGTATGATCCTTGCTGTATATGTCACATACATTCATATATTTAAGTTTTGATTTGCCCTTTCAAGTATTAGCTATATATCAGGGAACCCAGGTGTTGGTAATCATTGGTAGACGTCCTTCAGACATCATACCTCACTTTTTTTTACCGTTCAGTTCACCTGTCCTTTATTCATTTGTTATTCAATTAATAAAATTTGTACTTTTATATATTTCTGGATCTGTTGTCGTTTCTTTGGTCCTAGACCAAAAATCTCCTCATATTTATCTTAGCGATAGATCCTCTAGTTCCTTAATAGCAGCACCTATGTTCATTCACATATATATATTACCATGGTGACGCTGCTTTTTGTTTTTTGTCATATCTTTTCAACAGCAGAGTTTGCCTACAACAACTCCATACATAGCGCTACATCTCAAACCCCATTTTTTGCTAATTATGGAGTACATCCAGTATTTATCCCTAATCTGCCAGTGAACACTCCCATTCCTGCTGTAAATAACAGGCTTGCAAAATTACAGGAATCCCAGAAGGAATTATCAGAGATATTACTCAAGACCCAGGAAGTATATAAGGAAGCAGCAGATAAACATCGGAGAGTGCCCCCTGCTCTTCAGGTTGGAGACAAAGTTTGGCTGTCCACTAAAAACCTTTTAAGACACATGCGCCATCCTCCAAATTGGGTCAGAAATTCATTGGACCTTTTCAAATTTCTGCAAAAATTAACCAGGTTGCTTTTCGTTTAAAACTTCCCAACAATCTAAAGATTCATCCAGTGTTTCACATATCCTTGCTCAAACCCTTCTGTGAAAACCCGTTTCCAGGAAGAATTCAGCCACCTCCTCCACCAGAAAGGATCCGTGGTGAAGAAGAATACATTGTGGATAAGATTCTGGACTCCCGAAAATTCAGAGGTAAACTGCAGTATCTGGTGCAGTGGAAGGGTTACGGACCAGAGGAAAATTCATGGGAACCAAGGGACAACGTCCATGCTCCTAGACTAACAAGAGCCTTTCATCAGAGGTACCCGGATAAGACAGCTCCTGAGATGTCCAGAGGCCATCCTGGAAGGAGGGGAGTACTGTCAGGAGTCGAACCCAGTACCTCTTGTCCACTGGCCAGCAGCTCTACCATCTGAGCTATTCTGCTGGCTGCAAAGTTCCTTGCTGAACCCAGATACCATTGACTGTTCTTCCTGATTGGCTACACCTAGTGCTCTCTTGATTGGGCCTCTGATTGCCAATTACACACCCTATATAAACCTGGCCCTGTGGGTGTGTCATTGCGAGATTATTGAGCTCCAAGCCTTTAGTCAAGCGTTTCCTGCTGATCCATTGCTACAAACACTGCTCTCCTGTGAACCGACCTCGGCCTGCCTTCTGACTACGCTCTCTGCCTGATCCATTGCTACAAACACTGCTCTCCTGTGAACCGACCTCGGCCTGCCTTCTGACTACGCTCTCCGCCTGATCCATTGTTACCGAACTGCCTTTCCTGTGTACCGACCTCTGGCTGCCACCTGACTACGTTATCCGCCTGATCCATTGTTACCGAACTGCCTTTCCTGTGTACCGACCTCCAGCTGCCACCTGACTACGCTACCTGCCTCTGCTTCCCCTAGTGTTTGCAGTAACATCGGCTCCAACCCAGACGGGATCTTGACAGTATCCAGCTTAGAGACCCAAAACTTGAATGGGGAAGAGCCATCTGGGAGTACACTGAGAGGGAAAGACATGTAGTCTGTCACCATCTTACGGAAACGTTGCCTCCTGCTGACTGGAGCCGTCTCGGATGGTGTAGACTTTTGTGGCGCTGCCACAAAACTTCGCCACATTTGGAACATACTGGTCTTCCCTGTGCAGAGGCGCTGCTTGTGCTCCCTCTTGTTGCAGAGCTGTCTCCACTGCCTCGACGCACAGAGCTGCTTTGTAAAGCAGTAGCAGCAGCAGTGCTCTCGGCTGGAATGGAGAACATTATGGATTGCACCAGTGTGTCTTGGTACTCCCGCATTTTACGCTCCCAGTTCAACGGTGTGATGAGGGTTGTAAGCATTGTCCGATACGACTACGGGTGTACACCCGATATTGGCTGTAGGAATGTGCGATTCGGGTCGTTTTCAGGCTTATGCGGATCACCAATTCTGGATTCCCAACTGGGCACTGTCCAGAAGAGTCGTCATCTCGGTCCCGTTCATACCCCACCTCACTCTCAACACTCGGCGGTAGTTCCTCCTGCTGGAGCGGCATTCCTCTCCCTTTTCCCTCACATCTCCTCCTAACAAGTGAGCTCTGGCCCAGGCCGTGAAAGCAGTCTGCCGCTGACGTCCAGAGGTGATGGAAGGTATTCATTCTCCACCTCGTTTCCCATAAGCCTCTCCCTGTATGCTTGGCAGTTTTTGAGCAGGGATACGGGTGGACGTCGGCGACTAGTGCTCATTCACACGATGCGTTGACTCATAACGCCTAAACGGAGATTCTTCATGGGCCCCAGTAGTGTGAAGTGTGAACCCAAATGCGAGTTAATGCGACTGTAGCTGTCTCATTTATTCTGCTTAACAAGTAACTTTTATTCCACCTTGGTCTTATTTTATGCATTTAAAAACTGGATTAACCTAATGGATCGTGGCTATGTGGACACGTCGCATATTTAACTCAGGGCTTTTGCACGTGCATCAAATCGGATATCCCTAAATACCGCTGCCACGCCACAGGGCACAGTGTGAGACAGGTATAGAGGTTGCCAAGGCCACTGAGCTGCCACAATTGCGGCCTTGTCACCGTACTACCGGCTGTTGTGGCCCAAAATCCATGCGCTCTCTCTTTTATTCCAGGCCGCAGCTGTTGGGTTTGATTCGCTGGAAATTAAATATAGGGGGGATCCCCACGCCTGTTTTTTTTCGAGGGGATTCCCTAATTGTTATGTTAACCAGCCACTGCTAAGCAGAGTGCTGAGGACCTGGTATATAGGCATTGAGGAGTCATGGACAGATTGATTTCCTCATCCAGTGAAAAGTACAGGCCACTCGCGTCTGTCGTTCACAACATTGACCCAATGAGTGAGGGGGACCCCTGCCATTATTATTTTCGAGGGGACCTCCTGATTTTTGTTAATTCCCAACATGCTTAGCAGACTGCTTGGGCCCGGATTAAACGGCTGGAATGTATGTGGACTTGCCATCCTTAAACAGGAAAATTCAGGCCTCACAGCCTGATGACAGCATTCGGCATGGTTACAAAATTAGGGGTGGATGCCCAGCATTTTTTTCCATGCGTGCATACCTCTTTTTGTGTGAATGTCGAAGATGACAGGAAATGCTGCAGCTTGGTGATTAATCATGGCCTGGACAAGGACCAGGGTTCTTGGCATCCTTAAAGCAGCTGTGAGAAAATCCCAGGCTAGAGAGGTCTGCAGTTCACATCTCGTGTGCTGTTAATCAAAAACATGGTTTGACCCACATGCCATTTTTGTGTATCAAGGTACCCCTTTTATCTTTATTACTTTTTGAGTCCACTTTATTGTGCTAGCTATCCTGAAGTGAAAAAGGAAGCATCAATTAGGCTTTGCCTAAAGCTTAGGAACCGGTCCACATGGATACGCAACCGAGATCGCAGCCTACTCCCTACTGTTTGCGTTGAGGCATCTTCTCAGAGCTGCACCACGATATCCTGTTCCTCATGCATTTGGGCTGGACCTATCACCCACTCCCTCTACATCTGCTGTGTCGCTGAACATGTCAAGAACTTTTTTTCGATCGCTGGTTTCCATCGGCACTGGCCCCCGCTCTTCGATTCAGAGAGACACAGCGTGGATCAGCATATCCTCTTGTCAATCCAGAGTACTCAGGCGGGTTTTCAAGCCAAAGTGCTGAGACAGAAAGACTCAGCTGGTCCTTTACCAGGCCCTGATGCAGGGCAATTGGACCAGGTAAACAGAGGTTGTTCAAAGTGCTTGGCGGGGACCTGAAGCAAAACGATGCTGTGTACCATCCAACCACAAGGCGTTCATTGGTTCTTCCCGCAGCAGTACGCGCGATGCTGCCTACAAAAGGGAAAAGCGAATCAAAAAAAGGTGCACTGCTTGTCACTGGGTCGACCACGATCCCCAGGGGGGCTGATCGTCGCTGAATGTCACACACAGCGATATCGCTGGTGAGCTCGCTGCTGCGTCACAAAACTTGTGACTCAGCAGCGATCTCGGTAGCGATATCGCTATGTGAGACGGGCCCTTAAGCGATGTTACCCGCAGTGTCGCTGTCCCAGATCGCTGCCTGAGCTGCCTGTTTGGCAGCTCAGCAGCGATCATGTAGCGATACACCAGCGATCCTGACAAGTGCATATCGTTGTCGGGATCGCTGGTGTATCGTTATGTGACACCCAGCCTTTACTCTCCTGTCAGGCAGGAGAGGAACTCATTCATTTGGGGTTTACTGTGAGGCTGCAGCATTAGCTGCGGTCCCTGCAGTAAACATTAACCCTTTCTGAAGGATTACACCGTGGGACCTGACTGTGCATGGGATAGGTAAGAATAATTTTGCTTTTTTATTTTATTTTTATTACAGAAATGGTTTTTGCAGTAAAATAAAATATGGTCAAAAACATGTGTCTTTATTTCATTAAAATGATTTTTAATTAAAGTGTGTGTGTTTTATTTTTATTTCATGCAATAGGATTAATAATTGATAGTTGTCTAATTGACAGCTCTCAATTATTAACCTGGCTTAAGGTCACCTTTCAATAGCAAGGTGGCTTTAACCCCATATTAACCCATTCGCCACCGCTACAGGGCAATGGGAATAGACGGCAAAGTGCCAGAAAGGGCGAATCTAATTATAGATTTGTCTTTCCTGGGGTGTCTGGGGGCAGATGTTAGTAGCCGGGGGGGGCAAAAATAATGGTCCCTCTCTGGGCTATTATTATCTGCCCCCACTCACTGGCTTTGTCTGTCTGGTTGCGAAAATAGGGCGGGAGCCCACGCATTTTTTTTCAGCAATTTTACACCTCATATATATATATATACATGTCATTGAATTTGTGACACATATATATATATATTTATATTTGTAGTTCATACACTTCTACATAGTATAATAGCCGCTAATTCAATTGCCGGCTTTTGTGAAAATGCAGAACCCGACATGAAATGACACTTGGTGTACATAGGGTTAACCATGTCTTTTCATGTCCTTTGCTATCTAATTTGCACAAACAATTAAATCAGTCTATGTGTGCAAAATTTCACACCTGTAGGGGTTAATTAAAGGTGTAAATTCGTAGCAAAAAAGTCAGTTTTTTTTACAACGAATTTACACCTTTAATTAACCCCTACAGGTGTGAAATTTTGCACACATAGACTGATTTAATTGTTTGTGCAAATCAGATAGCAAACGACATGAAAAGACATGGTTAACCCTATGTACACCAAGTGTCATTTCATGTCGGGTGCTTCTGTCTTTTCACTGAAGCCGGCTTTACCCGGCAATTGAATCAGAGAGCATATTTTACTATGTAGAAGTGTATAAACTATACATATATGTATATATATATGTCACAATGACATGTATATATATATATATATGTATTCTATGTGTGTAAATTTAGTGTTTACAAGGAAAGAATGGGGTTTTTTTAGTTGCGATATTTTGTTCCCATAGACTTATATGGGACTTCCGGTATCGGTATCGGGTATCGCCGATATTTTAGTGATATCGGCGATACCATTCCGATTCCGATACTTTAGGATATCGGAAAGTATCGCTCAACTCTAGTGATGAGGCTTTGTAAGTTGTCCCGGTAGCGAGGGTCTAGGAGGGTGTACACCCAATAACTAGACGTGGTGAGAATGTGGGCGATGCGGCGGTCGTTTCTCAGGCACTGCAGCATGAAATCAACCATGTGCTGCAGACTCCCAACTGGCCAAGAAACGCTGTCCCCAGCAAGAGGCGTCATCTCTGCCTGCTCTGCATCACCCCACCCTCGCTCTACATACTGACTAGAGCGTTGTGTACCTCCCTCTGGAGCGATGTCTTCCTCCTCCATTGACTCCTCCTCATCCTCCTCACAAAGTGAGCCCTGCCCAGCCCTTTGTGAGGAACCACGTTGCGCTGACTGTCCAGAAGGTGATGGAATTTGTGACTCCTCATTCTCCACCTCTTCCAAAACCTCATCCCTTAGTGCTTGCAGTGTTTTTTGAAGCAGGCAGATAAGGGGACAGTCAGGCTGACTAGTGCATCATCTGCACACGCCATCCGCGTTGACTCATCAAACGCACGCAAAACGTGGCAGATGTCCTTCATAGAGGCCCACTCAGTAGTGGTGAAGTGTGAATGGCGCAAATTGCGAGTTGATTGCGCCTGATGCAGCTGATACTCCATTACTGCTGGCTGCTGCTCACACAACCGCTCCAACATATGTAACGTGGAATTCCACCTGGTGGGTACGTCACATATGATGCAATGTTCAGGAAGGCGAAATCTGCGTTGCAGAGCTGCAATGCGCGATCTGGCCATGCTGGAACGTCGCAAGTGAGCGCACTCTAGGCGGACCTTGTGCAGCAGTGCATCAAGATCCGGATAGTCCCTCAAAAAACTCTGCACGACCAAGTTGAGCACATGTGCCAGACATGGTATGTGAGTGAGGTTGCCAAGGCCCAGAGCTGCCACCAGATTTCGGCCATTGTCACACACTACCTAGCCTGGCTGGAGATTCGCTGGCAAAAACCACACGTCGCTCTCCTGCTTGATGGCATTCCAGAGCTCCTGCGCTGTGTGGCTTTGATTCCCCATGGAAATTAATTTCAGGACGGCCTGTTGACGTTTGGCCACGGCTGTGCTCATATCGGTCGCAACAGGTAAGCGTTCACGGGTCCATGTGGAGGTAGACCGTGATGGCTCCTGCAGCGATGATTCTGAGGAACTGGAGTAGGAGGAGGAGTCAATGTGGACAGACTTGATTCCTGCAATCCTTGGAGTTGGCAGAACACGTACAGCGCCACTCGCAAGATCTGTACCCGGCTCCACAACATTGACCCAATGGGCAGTGAGGGAAAGGTATCGTCCCTGGCCATGGGTACTGGTCCACGCATCGGTGGTCAGGTGGACCTTGCTACTGATGGCGTTTAGTAGCGCATGTTTAATTTTTCCCTCAACATGCTTTTGCAGACCAGGGACGGCTTGCCTGCTGAAATAAAATCGGCTGGGCACATTGTATTGTGGGACTGCCAATGCCATTAAGTTACGGAAACTGTCAGTCTCCACCAGCCTGAATGACAGCATTTCAAGGGACAGGAGTTTTGCAATGCCAGCATTCAGAGCCTGTGCTCGTGGATGGTTTGCCGAGTATGGCCGTCTTTTATCCCATGCCTGTGCTACCGATGGCTGTTTTGTGGCCTGGGAGTGTGAGGATGACAGGGAACTTGCAGCTGTGGGTGGAATAACACTGGGTCTCTGGACAACAGTAACAGAGGTTCTTCCATGGCGATCCTGTGAGGAAGCCGAACCAGCTGTGTGTGAGCTGGAGGAAGAGGCTCCAACACGAGCTGAAGATGTAGGTGCTGCTGTAGTTTGGCCTACATCTCCAGTGTGTCTTTGTAACTCAACCACATGCTTTGACCGCACATGTTTCCACATATTTGTGGTATTAAGGTTACTGACACTTTACCTCTTTTTACTTTTTGATTACACAGCTTGCATTTGACATAGCAAATATCATCTGCAAGTGTGTCAAAAAAGGACCACGCAGTGCAAGTCCTGGGAGCGCCCGTTTTGGCTGTTGGAAGAGAACTGCTACGAACGGGTGCCAAACTGGAGGCTACAGGCAACCGAGTATGCAGCCTACCTCTCCCTACTGTTTGGACCGTTGGGGCAATCTCTACCTCAGAGCTGCTACCACCACCTTCCTGTTCCTCACGCCATGTTGGGTCTTGGACCTCATCATCTCCACTACCCTCTTCCAACACCTGCTGCTGTTGGGTGGTCTGGCCAGCACCATGCTCAACAGAAACTGGCACCTGAGTCTCATCATCATCAGATGCGTTCTGCGGTGTGCTGACCATCGGCACTGGCTCACCCGCCTCTTCAGATTCAGAGAGACACAGCTGTTGCGCATCACTGCATACTGCCTCTTCTTCACATTCCAGAATACTGCTTGGCTGGGCCCCTGTTTGCAAGCCAACAGATTCTGAGAACAGAAGCAGAGACTCAGCTGGCTCCTTTACAGAGCTCTCTGACTGCCTGGGCAATTTGGCAGGCGGTGAAGAGACAGATGGTTGTTCAACAGTGCTGTGGTCCTGAGAGGAGGTGGAAGCAATTGAAGTCGATGCATTGGCTGCCATCCAACCAACAACGGCTTCAATTTGTTCTTCCCGCAGCAGGGGGTACGCCGAGCTAATACAAAAGTGCGCATAAAGGAACGCTCACGGGGAAAACTGGTGGATGCTGTGTCACTGGGTGCGGCAGCAGCCACAGAATCCCCACGTCCTCTCCCTGCTGAAACTCCACGGCCACGACCACGTGCCTTACTCCCTGCCTTCTTCATCTTGGTAGATTGATAAAGAAAGTCAGAAAAGTTATAAGGCCTAAAGTGTGGTTATTCCTCAGAGACTGCAGTGAACACTGCAGACAACTGTTCACTAGCTGTGAAAGGCCCCTTTGTGTACTTCTATAGTGTTTGCAACCAATGTATTGTATATGGATGGAAGCGCGTCACACTAATAGATTAGATTTTTTTCAAATAGAATGGAGCAGCACCAATTAGTGAAAAATGTGAAGGATGAGGCAGTGACACACGCTCAGCAGACTACAACCAGCAGTGGTTGAAGAACTAACTGGAGCGTGATCTGCACTCAAAAATTGAAAACCTCACAGACTACAGTGAACACTGCACACAACTGTTCACTAGCTGTGAAAGGCTCCTTTCTGTACTTCTATAGTGTTTGCAACCAATGTATTGTATACGGATGGAAGCGCGTCACACTAATAGATCACTGTTAATTTCAATTGAATGGAGCTGCACCAATTCCACAAAATAAAATTAAAAAAAAAAGTCACAGAGTGACACGTGCAGATGCCTACAAACAGCGTTGGATGCAGAGCAAACTGCAGCGTCACCTGCACTCTCACACACACACCTTGCACAGAGCTGTTAAAACAACACTGCAAGGCAAAAGGAAGCTTTACACAGCGGTTGGTAAACTAGCCTGCCTAAAGCACAGTACACAAAATCGCAATCTCTAACTGTCCCTCAGAATCAGCAGAGCAGCGTTCTGTCCCAACTGAGTTCACAGCACAGTGACACTAAAATGGCGGCGGCGCCTTTTATAGTGCATTCTGACATCATTTCAGCAGCCAATCACAGCCATGCCATTAGTTAAGATGACCGCAGCAGTACAGGATGTGCCCACACTTCGTAGGATTACTCATTGGCTGACTAAAATCACAGTGCCTCTCAAAGAATTATGGGAACTTCCGATTCCAGTATACGATATAGGAAAAATATCGGAGCTAAGTATCGGAATTCCGATACAGCGAATATCGGCCGATACCCGATACTTGCGGTATCGGAGTGCTCAACACTAGTTAATGCATATAACGTTGTATTGCCCTTTAACTTTGTGCTCTTAATGAAGTTTAGTTTTTTTGTATCAAATATATGATAACTCAATCTATATCTAAAAATATTAACACTTGTCACAAGTAGCAGTGAAGTAGAGATCATTTTTTTATACTAGTTCTAATATTGCTATTTCTATTACTGTAAATGAGTGAATCGGTTTGATGCAAATCTAGAAATTTAAGCAAAAATTTTAAATTTATTTTTTTTTTACCTATTTGATTTGTGCAAATACGGAGAAATATCAGCCAGCTGCAATTTGACTTTGTTATATAAAAAGTAAATTAATATTCATCTGACCCTCACTCAGGTGGGGTTGTGCAGTGAGACAGGTGAAGACCGAGTAATTATATATATTCTTTTCTTATTTTACCTATGTGTATGATGCTCACAGATGGAGAGAGCGCCGAGTATAGTAATGTACATTTCATTTGTACAGAATAAATGTAATGCTAATTGAATGTCCTGGCTAATATTGAGTGAGCGGTCACATTAGAATTTCAGCAGATTCATCCATCACTAAATATTGAGGTAGAAATCAAAAAATGAAGCCATGATAATTTTATTGTGCTGCTACTACCAGGAAGGATAATATAATGAATGTTAAAATTGTGAAAAGATTGTAGAGATGTTAATTGTACTCTTCTGCTACTACTTTTATTACTACAGTTTTTTATTAGCAAATTCCTAATATTTTTATGTATAATTTTCTTTACTAGTGGAAATTATCTGATTATAAAATAAGATGGCTTTTCTTTCAGCTCATCAGAAGACTTGTGTTTTACAGAGCAGAGGACATATGGGGGGCCCTTCTGCTAATTCTTCTGTTGTGAATGGGTTTGAGATGAGTTCTGAGCAGAGCCTCCCTCTGGTGGTTACAAGCGGTACTAGTGAGGATTGTGAAGACTGGGAATCAGGTGTTACTGATTGGTCTTATTTAAGGGAATCATTTTCCCATCAGGGTTGCCGGTGATCAATTGTTCTGGTCTGAATCCTTCTTTCCAGTTTCCCTTTTAGCCTGCTGTGTCGTGTCTGCATCTCCTGCTATCAGATAAGACAATTTCTTATTTTGTGTTTTTGCTATATTTTTGCATTTGGTCCTGCACTTCTGTGGGGGCCTTCAGGGTCCCCTCCGGGGGCTTTTGCCCTCTCAGTTTAGTCCAGCCACTGTGTTTTGTACTTTTGCTTTTTCCAGTTTTTTCAGTGGCTGCTGTTTTGATTTTCTTACACCAGAGAACTAATTTAGGTGGTAGAGGTCGTGTGATCTCAGGTGATTTTGAAATTAGTAGAGTTGGTGCTTTTCAGGGTTTTCTGGGATTGCAGTAAGTACCCTTCCTGTCCTTTTCTATTTAGTTAGTTTGGGCCCCAACGTTTGCTCATACTATTTTCTTTCTGTGTCAGTATTTCCTCTTGTCTAACCGCCATTACTTGTTTGGGGGCTTTCTATTATCTTTGGGGTTCTGCTCCGGGGCAGATAGCTTTCCTATTTCTATCTTTAGGTGTAGTTAGTTTCTCAGGCTGTGACGAGGCGTCTAGGACCAACGTAGGAACGCTCCACGGCTGCCTCTAGTTGTGGTGGTTAGTCAGGGTACTGCAATCTCATAGATTCCAACTGCTCTGGTGTATTGCCTTTTTTGCCTGCACTCCTCAGCTACCGTAACATAACAGTATCACCGGCCTAAAAATTGTATGGTACTCACAGAAGGGAAAAAATATTTTGAAGGAAGAAAAGTTGTCAGAGATATTTTTCTGTTTGTTGCATTTTTTTTTTTTTTTTTCCTCTGTATCTCTGGGTGCTGGGGAGGATCTTTTCTCCCAATGGAGTTTGCACAGTTGTCTGGCCGTGTGGATCAGCTTGCCACTGAGGTTCAGAGTATTGCTGCATATCTTGCTAGGTTGCCTGTTGTGGAACCTAGGATCCCCATGCCAGATTTGTTTTTAGGGGATCGAGCTAAGTTTCAGAATTTCAAAAATAATTGTAAATTGTTTTTGCCTTAAAATCTAAGTCCTCAGGAAACGCAGCGCAGCAGGTTCAAATTATCATCTCTCTCCTGCGCGGCGATCCTCAGGATTGGGCTTTTTCCCTGATACCTGGGGATCCTGTTTGAGTGATGTTGATGCATTTTTTCAGGCTTTGGGGTTATTGTACGATGAGCCTAATGTCACTGATCAAGCTGAAAAAGCCTTGTTGGCATTAAATCAGGGGCTTGATGACGCTGAGTTATACTGTCAGAGATTCCGTAGGTGGGCAGTCCTGACCAAATGGAATGACGACGCTTTGGCGGCCCTTTTCCGGAAGGGTCTGTCGGATAATGTAAAGGATGTTATGGTGGGATTCCCTGTCCCCTCTGGTCTCAATGATTCTATGTCATTGGCGATTCAAATTGACAGACGTTTGCGTGAGCGGAGAAGTATGCGTGGAGTGGTGTTGCCTTGTGAGCCAGCTGCTGAGCCCATGCAGTGTGATGGAGTGGTGTCTGGGGCACAGCGTCATGAGTTTCGAAAGTGCAATGGGTTATGTTTCTACTGTGGTGATGCCTCTCATGCTATTTCAGTCTGCCCTAAGCGGGGAAGACATTTTGCACGCTCAGTTGTCTTGGGTAGTGTTCAGACTAAGTTTTTATTAACTGTCACTCTGATATGCTCTCTGTCCTCATTTTCTGCTCAGGCTTTCGTTGATTCTGGAGCAGCTATTAACCTGATGGATTTATGATTTTGCTAAGTGTTGTGGGTTTTCCTTGATACCCCTACAGAAGTCTATTCCTTTACTGGGGATCGATTCTACCCCTTTGGCTGAGAATAAACCCCAGTTTTCTACTCAGGTGATAATGAGGGTTGAACCTGATCACCAGGAGTGCTGCAAATTTTTGGTTCTATATAATCTGCATGACATTATAGTGCTGGGTTTCCCTTGGTTACAGTCTCATAATCCTGTTTTGGATTGGAAATCTGTGTCTGTAACCAGTTGGGGCTGCCAATGTGTTAGTGCCAACACTCCTGTTTTTTCTGCCTCCCCCCAGGCTGAGGATGTTCCTGACTTTTTGTTTGATTTTTCTGATGTGTTTAGCGAAAGTAAATCTGCATCCTTACCTCCCCATAGGAGCTATGACTGCGCTATTGAATTAGTGCCGGGTAGTAAATTCCCTAAGGGTCGCCTTTTTAACTTGTCTGTGCCTGAACATGACGCTATGCGGTCTTATATCAAGGAATCATTGGAGAAGGGTCATATCAGACCATCCTCTTCACCCTTAGGTGCCGGTTTTTTCTTTGTGGCCAAAAAAGATGGTTCATTAAGGCCGTGTATTGATTATCGTCTCTTGAACAATATTACTGTGAAATATCAATACCCGTTACCCTTGATTTCTGACCTGTTTTCCAGGGTGAAAAACGCTACTTGGTTTACTAAGCTTGACCTCAGGGGGGCGTATAACCTTATTCGCATTAAGCACGGGGATGAATGGAAGACGGCATTTAACACCCCTGAAGGGCATTTTGAGTACCTTGTGATGCCCTTTGGGCTCACTAATGCTCCTTCCGTCTTCCAGTCCTTCATGAATGACATTTTCAGGGATTTTGTGGACAAGTTTCTGATTGTTTATTTGGATGATATCTTGATTTTTTCTAATGACTGGGACTCTCATGTGAAACATGTTCGAACTGTATTCCAGATTTTGAGAGAGAATGCTCTGTATGTGAAGGGATCAAAGTGTCTTTTTGGCGTACAGAAGATCTCATTTCTGGGATTCATTTTGTCCCCATCTGTTATTGAAATGGACCCGGTCAAGGTTCAGGCCATCTGTGATTGGGTCCAACCTACTTCATTAAAGGCTCTTCAGAGATTTTTGGGTTTTGCCAATTTTATCGTAAATTTATTGGTAATTTCTCTGTTATTGTTAAACCATTAACTGATTTGACCAGAAAGGGTTCTGATGTGGTGAATTGGCCTCCTGAGGCAGTCTCTGCGTTTCAGGAACTTAAGCAGAGATTCACTTCTGCTCCTGTTCTACGGCAGCCTGATGTTTCTCTGCCATTTCAGGTGGAGGTTGATGCCTCTGAAATTGGGGCAGGTGCCGTTTTGTCCCAAAAAGATCCAGAGACCTCTAAAAGTAACCCTTGTGCCTTTTTCTCTCGAAAATTTTCTCCTACTGAACGTAATTATGACGTGGGTAATCGGGAGTTATTGGCCATGAAGTGGGCTTTTGAAGAGTGGAGACATTGGCTGGAGGGAGCCAAACATCAGGTGGTGGTCCTTACGGACCATAAGAATCTGGTCTATCTGGAATCTGCCAAGCGACTCAATCCTAGACAGGCCAGGTGGGCATTGTTTTTCACACGTTTTAATTTTGTGGTTTCCTTTCTTCCTGGCACTAAGAATGTTAAGGCGGATGCCCTCTCGAGGAGTTTCCTTGCGGACTCTCCTGAGCTATCTGATCCCTCTGTTATTTTGAAGGAGGGTGTAGTTCTTTCCGCCATCTCGCCCAATTTGAGACTTGCTCTGGAGGGGTGTCAGGAGGATAGGCCCGAGCGCTGCCCTGTTGGAAAATTGTTTGTCCCGGACCAATGGAAAAAGAGTGTGATGTCTGAGATTCATTGTTCCGCATTGGCTGGGCATCCCGGAATTTTTGGTACCAGAGACTTGGTTAGTCGGTCCTTTTGGTGGCCTACCTTGTCTCGCGATGTCAGGGAATTTGTGCAGTCCTGCGGGACTTGCTCTCGCTCCAAGCCTTGCTCTCGCTCTAGTGGTTTGTTGATGCCATTGCCTGTGCCCAAGAGACCATGGACCCATATCTCTATGGATTTCATTTCCGATCTTCCTGTTTCTCAGAGAATGACCACCATCTGGGTAATTTGTGATAGGTTTTCCAAAATGATACATCTTGTGCCATTACCTAAGTTGCCTTCCTCCTCTGAATTGGTGCCGTTGTTCCTTCAGCACGTGGTTCGTTTACACGGCATTCCTGAGAACATTGTGTCTGACAGAGGAGTCCAGTTTGTTTCCAGATTTTGGAGGACTTTTTGTTCTAAACTGGGTGTTCAATTGTCTTTCTCCTCGGCATTTCATCCTCAGACCAATGGTCAAACTGAGAGAACAAACCAGACATTGGAGACTTATCTAAGATGCTTTGTGTCTGCTGATCAGGATGACTGGGTCTCTTTTTTGCCTTTGGCTGAGTTTGCTCTTAATAATAGGGCTAGCTCTGCCACTTTGATGTCTCCGTTTTTCTGTAATTCTGGGTTTCACCCTCGATTTTCTTCAGGACAGACGGAGGCTTCTGTCTGTCCAGGTGTTGACTCTGTTGTTGAGCGTATGCAGCAGATTTGGGACCAGGTAGTGGAGAGGTTGTCCTTCTCTCAGGAGAAGGCCCAGCGGTTTGCTAACCGGCATAGGAATGATGGTCCTCGGTTTAAAGTGGGGGACTTGGTCTGGTTGTCCTCAAAGAATATTCCTATGAGAGTAGCATCTCCTAAATTTAAGCCTAGGTTCATTGGACCTTATAAGATCATGGAGATTATTAATCCTGTTTCTTTTCGTTTGCTTCTTCCAGGGACATTTAAGATCCATAACGTGTTCCACAAGTCCTTGTTGAAGAGGTTTGTTGAGCCAGTGGTTCCTGCTGCTGTGCCTCCTGACCCTGTTTTGGTTGAGGGCAATCTGGTGTATGTGGTTGAGAAAATATTGGATTCTCGTTTTTCTAGACGAAGACTCCAGTATTTGGTTAAATGGAGAGGTTATGGTCAGGAAGATAATTCTTGGGTGTTTGCTTCGGACATCCATGCTAGGAGACTTATCCGTGCGTATCATAGAACTCATCCTGACCGACCTGGTTGCTCAAATGAGGGTTCGGTGACCCCTCCTCAAGGGGGGGGTACTGTTGTGAATGGGTTTGAGATGAGTTCTGAGCAGAGCCTCCCTCTGGTGGTTACAAGCGGTACTAGTGAGGATTGTGAAGACTGGGAATCAGGTGTTACTGATTGGTCTTATTTAAGGGAATCATTTTCCATCAGGGTTGCCGGTGATCAATTGTTCTGGTCTGAATCCTTCTTTCCAGTTTCCCTTTTAGCCTGCTGTGTCGTGTCTGCATCTCCTGCTATCAGATAAGACAATTTCTTATTTTGTGTTTTTGCTATATTTTTGCATTTGGTCCTGCACTTCTGTGGGGGCCTTCAGGGTCCCCTCCGGGGGCTTTTGCCCTCTCAGTTTAGTCCAGCCACTGTGTTTTGTACTTTTGCTTTTTCCAGTTTTTTCAGTGGCTGCTGTTTTGATTTTCTTACACCAGAGAACTAATTTAGGTGGTAGAGGTCGTGTGATCTCAGGTGATTTGAAATTAGTAGAGTTGGTGCTTTTCAGGGTTTTCTGGGATTGCAGTAAGTACCCTTCCTGTCCTTTTCTATTTAGTTTGGGCCCCAACGTTTGCTCATACTATTTTCTTTCTGTGTCAGTATTTCCTCTTGTCTAACCGCCATTACTTGTTTGGGGGCTTTCTATTATCTTTGGGGGTTCTGCTCCGGGGCAGATAGCTTTCCTATTTCTATCTTTAGGTGTAGTTAGTTTCTCAGGCTGTGACGAGGCGTCTAGGACCAACGTAGGAACGCTCCACGGCTGCCTCTAGTTGTGGTGGTTAGTCAGGGTACTGCAATCTCATAGATTCCAACTGCTCTGGTGTATTGCCTTTTTTGCCTGCACTCCTCAGCTACCGTAACATAACATTCTTCCACATTCCTACGTGGGACATAAGGACTTGTGGCTATCCCACCCAATGTCTGAGTTTGTGCACAATACCATTGTTTGCTAATGTAGATTTTATGTAAAAGAAATTTCTGTAAAGTGAATGTAGCAAACCCAGATTTCACCTAGAGGGGCCCATAAAATAATGTAATCTTGAACGCAATCAGTTTGTAATTACTAAAGAATAAAACTGTCCTTACAACCAAGGAAAAGTCCATTGTGATCAGGATGTAAGCCTCGAATATCAGGCGATACTCCTACGCATAATATCTATTCCAAACGTGGTTTTATTCTCTCATACAACCAGTTATATTGCTCTTTAGATGGTTCACTCTTGACATCCAGGGTTGTAGTTGACTGTTGATTTTGTATGGAGACCTCTTAACTCTTTCCAGGGGAAATAATGATCAGTTTGAGTTTGAAAATCCAATCCCTTTGTTCTCCATCTTACAATGCACTTCTCATAGAAAACAGGGTACGCCTGGCCCTTGCATAGGTTTGGAAGGGCATTGCATCCAGCTGTTGAGATCGTGCTGGTGCAGCTGATGCTGGTGGGGACCTCAAGATGACTGGTTCCGGCAGGGTTTTCATCTAATCAAAATCGCGCTGCAGTATAGCTGACTGGAAGACCAGAGACACAACTTGGACTCAGGCTCCGTGACTGAAGATTGTTGCCCTGAGGTGCCTGTTGTGGTCTGGTCATCGATCTTATAATGTAAACACATACATTTCAGATAGTACATAAATACATGATTATTATATGGGCACAGCTAAAAATAACACTTTCCAAGCTGTGTTTATCAGGGTCCCACATGGAAAAAGGTGCCATTTGGCCAACAATCCAAAAAGAATGATTACCAGAAAAGTTGAGTTCGACACAGACAAACGTTTCAGGCTTGTTGTGAAATATTCTTCCACAAATATGTTCCTAAACAGTTTGAATGGCTAACCTCACTTCAAACATGACCCATGCGCAAATAGTTTTCTAACAGGTTTTAGTGTGAAGACCGTAGTAATGAGAGTCACAAACTCCAACGATATTTGGAAAATCTCTGGCCAAAAATGTTGGTTTGGTTACAGCAAAAAATTATGCTCCAGTTAATACACATGTTAAGGCTACAGGGCAAATTGAAATAAAAGTCCAGCTCACCAGTGAAGCATACCAGAGATCGGAGCAAGGAACCGCTGTGTCAGACGTAGAACATTGCAAAAGGAGAAAATCCAGCTCAACGATGAAGTCATGACTAAGGGTGCTGCGTCACCTGAAACGCGTTGATAACGCATTCATCTGCTGCTATCTATGCTGATACTCCTCTGTATTTGGAATGACAAGTGAATAAAGATTTTTTTATCTTCACTTCATCGTTGAGCTGGATTTTCTTCTTTTACAGGGCAAATTTACATGCCTTTACAGAAGCCCCGAACTGTGGCTAGCACGTGATATTGCACTTGGTGATATTTGCCATCCAAGTTGTTAGCCTTGATTTTCGGGGTTGCCCTGAGGTTGTGTATTGTGTAACCATGTGTGTAAACTTAAACATGCATGTACAATACATGATTCCAAAACATGACTGGTTTTAATACAAGCATAGAACTATGGAAAATCTGGTAACGCCAAATCCTTCACAAATCTACATGGAGAATAGTGATGTTAAGAATGTAAAGCAAAATAGCTTACTGGTTGACTTCCATAATTGGCCTGAGGAATTTCACCTGCTAGAAGTAGACATTTTGCCTTTTTTTGGCAGAAGCGCTTGTGCCAGGGAGGGATGAACTTCACTGCGGTATTGGATCCTGGCGGACTGCCATCACCATTTCACCAAATCCACTGTAAACAAACAAATGCCAGAAATCAATGAACATCCAAAAAGTCAAATAAATAGACAATTAGGGCTGACTAAATATATACATATGACAGTAAATGTATGTGGACAAACCATGAGTAAACTAATGTAAAGGGACAGCAACCACCGATCTTACTTTGCAAAGCGACAATGGATCAGACCATCAACACATAGGCCTGAACCTGAAGAACTAGAATTCTCTGGTTACAGTTCAGAAAAATATGAATTTGACCCAAAATGCATAATGTTCAAGATATTAATACTGTGGATGGGATGCTGACAGACACAATGTGCAACCGCCAATATTTTTGTGGACCATTATTCATGACGTCAGTTATTGTGAAATGCTCTAATAAAATGTGTATTTTGGCAGCAGCAGGAGGGTATTGTAGGCTGATATCTCATGCATCCTTGGAACGGAATGTGTCAGTCACTCGTTGCAGGGTAACATCACATGTGTGTGACGAGAGGCTGCAGCGCTTTGGTTGATTTAACCGATATTTGAAACAAAAAACATTATTCATAAAAATATGGTTTTGAACACTTTGATGGATGCAGTTTTTAAATTGAGAGGCCTATATGATATAAAATACCCAAAAGTGACATCAAAGTCACTTCAAATATCGTGTGATCTCTAAAAAAAAAATAAAAAATTGGTTTTGTAAAGTGTTTACAAAAATATTAATTTTCTTATTAACTTTTAACCCTTCTAACTTCCTAACAAAAAAAATATTTAAAATTGATGCTGATGTAAAGTAGACATTTGGGAAATGCTACTTATCTATTTTATGTGGTATAACTATCTGGTTTAAGGCATACACATTCAGAACTTGAAAATTGCAAAACCTTCATTTTTTTGTCATTTTCTCTTCAACATTTTCATAAATAATCACTAACGCAGTACAACATGTCACAATAAAATTCTCAGAATAAATAGAATATGTTGAAGTTGAGTTATTAGCTCATTAAGTGACACTGGTCAGAATTGCAGAATTTGACCTGGTCAGATAGGTGAAAACATGTTTGATTGTGAATCCCTGCTCAGAAAGAAGCCGGGAATAAAAAGTTCTTGAAACAATGTGAAGATATTTATTGTTACGCTGAACAGGGACACAAGCGGTAAGGAAGCCTCCTCCATGCACTTCAGATGTGCACTGAATGACTGGAAAAAATAGATTGGTCTGTGTGCGCATGATGCCACTGTCCTGTTCTCACATGATGATGTGCTAATGAGAATTATCTTTTGTGAAAACCAAAACATCATGTCACCAATGATCAAGCAATTTGTTGTTTGTCACGTGAATGGCAGCTTGTTTACATTGGTCACATAATCAATGTAATTGCACCTTTATGTAGCAAGCATATTGATTTTAAAATTTTGGCAAACAACTAGTTAATCGTCACCTGACTGATGCACTGTTGAGATGGCAGTCAGTACAGGGGCTTGGTTACAGCCATTGCACACTATGTACCGAGTGGCGACTAAAGCTGGGCCGGCCTAACATCTATGACTGAAAGCCCATCCGGAGGAATAAAGTTTATTTCCTTTACTTTTTTTCCAGCAGTTGACTTTTCAGTGCAGCTACTGGGCATATTAGGATCTCCATTAACCTGCAGATTAACCCAACATCTGTAAGATGATAGCATTTTGGGACATGATGTGTTCACTTTCAGCAAACCAAACTGTGCTCTGGTTTCTGCCTCTCATATCCTAGAGGTCTGATTGTAGCCACAGTGAGGGAGAAAATGACAGAAGCCAAACTATCACCACCTTGAAATGGGACATAATCTGTGATGTCTGTTCCATTTTCTGGGTTGTTCTATGCTTTAGCTTTTTACGCATTCTCTCCTTTTCAATTCTCACTGACAGTGCGCTCTCTTTCCGACTCATCACTTCTTATTAAATCTGATTAGGAAGTGCACTGTCACTGCACATTGAAAGGAATGTGAGCAGAGCACAAATACTGAGCATGTGGGGAAATTGACAGCCAACACACGCATTGTAGAGCAGGGACTAGCCTAGCCAATGAAATGGGCATTACTGATGGCTCTTTGTTTTAAGGTTGGGATAGGAACTGTGCCAGTACTTAGGGAGAGATACTGCTGAAGGAAAAGTGTAGGACAGGGCAGGATTAATTGTACTTCCTTTCTGCTGCAGCCTGCAACTCATACCAAAAACCCTTCTCAGAGATAATATTCATTTTGCTCTTAATCCTAGAAATTGTTCTGAGAAGGGAAATATTTTACACAGTTTATACTGAGCCAGTTGTGCGTCAAAAGCATACAGACAGACTTGGTTGGGCGCAATAGCATCGCTATTTTGCTCCTGCAGTCTAACAAGTCCCTTTTAGGTGGGTAAATTTTCCTGCGTTAGCAATCCTGCAAAGTTTTCTCAATAAGGATATATCATATGTAATTTAAAATGGGCAAGGCGCATGGTAAGGAAAGTGGTAGCGGACGTGATGCTGATGGTGAGCTTAGATTCTGAGGCAGTGAGCAAGGTGAAACTGCCTGATTCGGGAGTTTTCGCAGACCCACCCAGGCCCTGTTGCGTGTGCTACTTTGACAAGGAGGGAAAAATTTTGGAAGATGCTGAAGGAGTACCTTTCTGACTGTACCAGTGTCCTCTGTGATTCCTCTGTACCTTTCAACTATTGGGAATCCAAGTTAGACGCGTGGCATGAATTGTCTCTCTTAGCCTTACAGATCCAGGCCTGACCTGCCGCTAGCGTTTTGTCAGAGCGGGTTTTTAGTGCCGCCGGGGGTATTATATCTGGTAGGAGCATCCGCCTGTCAACTGAAAATGCTGACAGGCTGACTCTACTCGATTACAGCAGCGGAACATAAGCTCAAATCAAGTGGGGTTTTATCTGGTCTATTCCCATACATCCCTTCCCACCCAAATATGGATAAATGCTTCAGGATTCTGTCTTTTTATGTTGTCCTTCACCACCACCATATTACCATTACTATAAATATTTTCAGGGTGTTTATGATGCCCACATAAAGAAATTTGAAAGGTCTACCTCTAATATTCTTTTATATATACTGTATAAGTATACCCCTGTTATGTTTCGGTAGCTGAGGAGAAAAAGCAAAAACGGCAATACACCACAGAGGCTGGAACCTATTGGATTGCAGTAACCTGAACTAACCACACAACTAGAAGTAGCCGTGGAGCATTCCTACGTTGATCCTAGACGCCTCGTCACAGCCTGAGAGATAACTACACCTAAAGGCAGAAAGATGAAAGCTATTTGCCCCGGAGCAGATCCCCAAAGAAAATAGGAAGCCCCCCAAACATGTAATGGGGGTTAGACAAGAAGAAGCACGGACACAGACAGAAAATAGAATGAGAAAATGCTGGGGCCCAATCTGTCTAGACAGAAAAGTACAGGAAAGAAAAGCAGAAAATATCTTATCTGAAAGCAGCAGATGCATGCAAGACTCCAGCAGGTTTCCAAATGAACCAGGAACCATAATAGAGACAAGAACAATTGATCACCGGCAACCATCATGGGAGGGAACCTCCCTTATATCATTCCAGTCCGTGATCCCAGATTGCCATTCCTCGCTGTAAGGTTCAGTACTGTCTGCAACCACCAGAGGGAGCCTCTGCTCAGAAACCCATCTCCAGCACATTCATAACATACCCCCAGGGGTAAATGTTTTTCAGCCCATGCAGTTTCTGCATGTGCATTACCCGTCTAGGATACTGACTCCTTAATAATGGGGGAAAAAATGGTTTCTGAGGCCTGTCTCTTTAAAGGGGTATTGTAGTGCCTCCTTCTCATTTTTGGCATCCCTTGCATTTCGTAGTGCATACACTTTACCAGTATAGGGGACCCACTCCTTGATAATGAGAAAAAATGCGTTTCTGAGACTCCATCTTTTAGTTGAGGGAACATTTTTGGAAATCAAAATAGCCAGTGGGTTCTATTAGCATATGATCCAGTGCCTTGCTGTGGGTTATCAGGTGGTTGCCACATGGATTTCACCACCGGACAGAAGACTTTGTACAGTAATTACAGAAAATCCTGGTCTCCTCCATATCAGGCTGAGCAGATGCAAAATGATCTACTATATTCTACTATAGCCAGTAGGGATGATGAAATAACAGTCCTTGATACTGTTACATTAAACTATTAGCTTTTTTCAGGGCTAATTGAAACAGATTATATTCTATAATAATATCCCTCTTATCAGCAATTTGTGCAGGGTGATTTGTCGCAGTAGGGATAGAGTATTACAGGCATCTAGTCAGGGATTATTGCCTTATAATCTTTGCTGCTGCTGCAACCTAAAAAAACATCAAGGTAACATCTATTCTATTTCCTATTAATACCACTGTTAGCTGTGTTTATACGGATAGGTTCTAGGTGTCATCTGCTTGAAAAGAGTGTTCATTTTAGTCACATGCATCTCTTCAATATGCCATAACGTGATTGTTTTTTTCCATGCACTCATTGATGGATTCATTCTTTTTACGGTGATATGTACTCAGAAATTCATCCAAGTTTGCAGGGTTGCTTGTCTTTCTCTAGATTTTGTTACTGCCATGTGCAAGAAAAATTCTTTTCAGAATCGATCCAAATCCCCACTATATTCTGCAATAACACTGCTCTTATCTGCAAATCGTCTAGGGTAATCTGTCAAAGTAGGGATAGCATGTTACCTGCATTTAGTGACCGATCAATGCCTTTATAATCCTTGCTGCTGCAACCAACAAAAAAAACATTAAGGTAACATCTTTTCTATTCCTTATTGATACCACTGTTAGCTCAGTTTAGTGTAAGGATAGGTGCTAAGGTATTATCTGCTGGAAATGTGTTATGTTTCGGTAACTGAGGAGAAATAGCAAAAGCGGTAATACACCAGAGAGGCTGGAACCTATTGGATTGCAGTAACCTGAACTAACCACACAACTAGAGGTAGCCGTGGAGCGTTCCTACGTTGATCCTAGATGCCTCGTCACAGCCTGAGAGACAACTACACCTAAAGGCAGATAGATGAAAGCTATCTGCCCCGGAGCAGATCCCCAAAGAAAATAGGAAGCCCCAAACATGTAATGGCGGTTAGACAACAAGAAAGCACGGACACAGACAGAAAATAGAATGAGCAAATGCTGGGGCCCAATCTGTCTAGACAGAAAAGTACAGGAAAGATTTCTGACTGCAATCCAACAAAAACCCTAACAAAAATACCAACACTTCTGATTGCCAAAAAACCTGAGATCACACGATCTCATCCACCTAAATCAGATCTCTGGTGTAACAAAACGCTATTCAGCAAATAAAAAGTAACAAAGGAGCAAATCAAAGGTGCAGACAAAAATGGAGCACAATTGCAGCGCCAGACCCCCAAAAGGAGACAGGCTGCAGTCCACTGCAAGCAGCAAACCAGCAATGAAAATCAAACAGAGGGAAAAAAAACAGCAAACACTTATCTGAAGGAGAGCAGGAAACTAGCAGTGCTTCAAGCAAGACCAGAAGGAACAATTGATAACCGGCAAGGCTGCTGGGAACTCAGGCCACTTATATCCTACCATTCAGCGCCAGCGGAAGGCCATTCATTAATCAGTTATTACCCTCAGCAACCACCGGAGGGATCCCCAGCTCAGAAGCCTCCTCCAGCATATTCACAACAGAAATGAATATTCATTCTGGTCACATAATCTCTTCCACAGTCCATAACTTGATTGCTTTTTTCCATGCAATCATTGACAGATTTGTGTTTTTTTACGGTGATCTGTACTCAGAAATTCATCAAAGTAGGCAAAATTAACTGATTTAAAGTGTACGTTCACAGTTTCTCTGTAGTATCCTTATGTAATAGGTATTGGAAGGAGACTTTACGCTACAGAAGCAGGAATTACTACTTCTGAACTTTCCAGTGCTTTATTTTCATCCATTTCTAGGTGCTTCTTGATGTATCTTTGGGCGATGTGGTCTTGCTGGAAGACCCATGGCCTAGGATGCAAACCCAGATTCTGATATTAATAACCATTATTAGACCTTTTCTGGATCTACCATTAAACCATAGTTTTGATAGGTGTCAGAAGGTGTATTGCATGAGTTGCATGTAAAACTATATTGCCATATGGATGCAGAGGAGATAGAGACAGGAGGGAGAGACAAGACAACCTAATTTTAAACAGTCTTTCCCCAAATTGTTAGGTTTGGATTACATTCATTAAACTTGTAAGCACATTAGATATGAGAGAACTGATTTCCAGGACCCTGGTCCAGCATCCAAGTCAACATTCCATGGCTGCTGGACGTGAGCCCTGCAATCCACTTTTTTTCAGACATCTGTGGCTCTCCTTTTAATTAGACAGCCTGGCGCGGTGATGATGCACGAACTACATCACGCCAGGTTGGCTAAACAAAAGAGAAGCCTTGGTTGCCATCAGGTAATAGGTAGTTCACAGATCGTCCATCCAGTGGCCACAGAATTATATCCTGGCCACAAAACCAATGTCCTTCAAATTTATTTGCTTATCCCTAAGGCCTTCTTAACGTTACATAATCCATGTGGTCATGATTTTAAGATCAGACTTTTTGTCTCATTAAGTCTTTATCCTTTTGGTTATGCGTCGCTTAGCTACCCGCAGTGTACGTTGGATACCAGCCCGCTGGTGCAGGGAGCTGGTAACCAAGGTACACATCGGGTTTCCAGGCGCTGCGCAGCACCTGGAATCCCGATGTGTACCTTGGTTACCTGCTCCCCTGCAGCAGCGCGCTGGTATTCAACGTACACATCGGGTTTCCAGGCGCCGCCCGGCGCCTGGAAACCCGATGTGTTCCTTGGTTACCAGCTGATCGCAGGGCTCCTGCCTGCCACACGCAGCGATGCGTGCTGGCCAGCAGGAGACCAACGATCAAAAAAATGTCCAGGACATTCAGCGACGATCAGCGATACCCAGCAGGGGGGCTGATCGTCGCTGAATGTCAGACACAGCGATATCGCTGGGGAGATCGCTGTTGAGTCACAAAACTAGTGACTCAGCAGCGATCTCGCTAGCGAGATCGCTGTGTGTGATGGGAGCTTAAAGCGAGATCGCTGCTGAGTCACTAGTTTTGTGACGCAACAGAGATCTCTCCAGCAATATCGCTGTGTGTGACATTCAGCGACGATCAGCCCCCCTGCTGGCTATCGCTGATCACTGAATGTCTTGGACATTTTTTTGATTGTTGGTCTCCTGCTGGCCAGCACGCATCGCTGAGCGTTTCAGGCAGGAGACCAGCGATCAGTTGGTAACCAAGGTACACATCGGGTTTCCAGGCGTCGGGCGGTGCCTAGAAACCAGATGTGTACGTTGGATACCAGCGCGCTGCTGCAAGGGAGCTGGTAACCAGGGTACACATCGGGTTTCCAGGTGCCGTGCAGCGCCTGGAAACCAGATGTGTACCTTGGTTACCAGCTCCCTGCATAGGCGGGCTGGTATCCAACGTACACTGCGGGTAACTAAGCGACGTTACCAGCAGTGTCGCTGTCCTGATCGCTGCCTGTTTGGCAGCTCAGCAGTGATCATGTCAGGATCGCTGGTGTGTCGCTACAAGTGCATATCGATGTCGGGATCGCTGGTGTGTCACTCAAGGTACTGCCACACTAAGCGATCTCGCTAGCGATCACGATAACGACGCAAGCTAACGAGATCGTTGGTGTGATCGCTTTAAGGTCGCTAGTAGCTGCCAAACAGGACGATCTCATTAACGACGCATCAGCGATCAGCGATCTGTATAACGACTTCGGCGGTCGTTGGGACGTGCCACAAAGCATGTATTGTTAAAGATCACGACCTCGATAGGCGTGATTGAGCGCAACCTTTTCCACGCCCCTCAGCACAGATTGGTGGTCACTATTTATGTCATGACTGTTTATCACAGCTCTCTCGCTTTGTGATTGGATGACCGCGTCATAAAAGACGACATATCAGCGCTCCTTTCCATTACTCTCGAGCAGAAGCAGTTTTTTCAAATCTCCAGCATCGTTCCAGTGCGTCCTGCTAGCCTTCTTTGCAGCTACTGCGATCCAGTTTGTGCCACTATTGCGTTTGCTGCGATCCAGTCTGCGCCGTTATTTTTTATATTTTTCTGCGATCCAGTCTGTGCTTCTTGCATTTGCTGCGATCCAGTCTGTGCCGTTATTTTTTTTGCGATACAGTTTGTGGTGCTATTGCGTTTCCCTTTTATTTTTTTTATTTTTTTTCCAGGATCACAAACAAGTCTTGTAAGGTAGGTATTTTTTTTTTGTCATTTAATTTTTAATTTTTTTTAAATTTTGCAGATCCATTTTTAGATCCCAGCTGTTGTTAACCATTGTCGTCCATCCATTTATTTATTTTTTTCCATTGTTTTCTGTTTGCCATTGTTTTGTTCTGGCACGCCCACCACCACCATTTTATGATCCCTGCTGTTTTTACCGTAGTTGTCCATCTATGACTTTTATTTAGGTCTGCCATTGTTTTCTCTGCTGCGACCACCACCACCATTTTATAATCCCCGCTGTTCTATGTTGTAGGCTATGTAAGCATTTTATTTAAGCATTCTGCCGTTCTCACATAAACCTTTTTTTATAACAGATGGCCGATAAGCATGAATTTCTGCGGGAATTCATCGAGATGTACCGCTCGATGCCTTGCCTGTGGAAAATAAAGTCGGCGGATTACTGTAACAGGCTTAAAAAGAAGGACGCGTACCAAAAACTGGTGGAGCTGTGCAAAAACCGTTATCCCGATGAACCAGCGGATGAGTCATCGGTGAAAAAACGTATTCAGGCCCTCCGCACTGTTTACAAAAAAGAGTTAAATAAAGTCCAAAATTCTACCAAATCTGGAGCCGGGGCCGAAGATGTGTATGTCCTCAAATTGTGGTACTTTGAGCTGTTTTCTTTCACAAGGGACCAAGAAGTACCCTGACAAGCGACTTCCATGTTGGATCTAGACCCAGTGATCCAGCCGGACTCCCCTGTCGTACATGTAAGTACCTTTGTATTAAAACACATTTTAATGTGAAATGTAGATAAAATGGCTGAATTAATCCTTCATGTACTGATAATTTATCTATCTCAACGGTTGAGGCCGATCCATTTACAAGTGTCGTTTTCACATTTTTGCTGTATATGGGTGTTATAGTGTGAAGATAAATGTCTTTTTCTTTGTGATTTAACATTTGGTTTTTGTTCATACAGGACACAGAAGAGGCTGTCTCCACACCTCAGATTGAAGAAGACAGCATGTCTGTTTGGTCCAAGACGACGAAGTAGTTGAGCCACCATCCTCATCTGTGCGGAGCCAGCTTACATTTTCAGGAAGGAAAAGGAAGGCTCCCACCTCGGCTACTCCAGAATTGGTTGAAATTGCCAAAAAAGTGCTTACGGCGGAAAAAGACCAAACAAAAATAACTGGCTTTGCTTACTTTTCTAATGAGAAGCTCCCAACACTGAATCCTATGCAGAGGATTCATGCAGAGAGACTCATGTTTGAGGTCCTGACTCAAGCGTCATTAGGAAACCTTGATAACAGTTATGTCATCACGGCCAGACCGCAGTACCCGGAATACTCATGGCCGCACAATCCTGTGCCGAACCCATTGGGATAAATCCGCCGAACCAAAACGTTGTTGCTCCACCTTATTTTTATACACCGCCGAGGCAACGTGGTAATGGAAACGATTGATCTTACCAGCAGCTGTAGTTTTTAAAATTTTTTACAAAAGTTTTTTGCTGTCTATATTTTTTTTACATTGTTACTCTTTTTAAATAAAAATATTATTTATCTAATGAATTGTGGTCTTTTATTCTTATGTGATGTCAGCAATTTTGTTGTCAACTATTAAAATGTTGTATTTTTATTCCATCTAATTGTATCTACTTGTCACACACGGGGTCATGGGAGTACCAGCAGTCATAGGAGTTCCAGCATTGGTAAAAAATGTAATGAAAAAAAATTCAAAAATTAACATTTCTTTTAAAGGCCCCTGGTCACACTAGCGCTAAAACCTTATAATAAAAAATAATACACCACAGCTGCGTAGATAAACTTAAAATATATCATATATATTTGTTATTAATATATATTATTTTCTTATATATATATTTTTTTAAATATATACTTTTTTGGGTAACAAAATTAAACAAAAAGAGGAAAATAACAATACAATAAAAAATAAAAATAATGAAACAAAATATTAAGACTGCACCCCCGTTTGGAGGACAGCCAACAATTAAAAAAAAAAAAAATACAAATAATAATAAAAAAAAAAATTACTGAGGGCCCCGGAGTCCAGCCACAACCCTCTCCAGTATCACCCCGTGCTCATGCAGTGCAGCCATGGCGCTGTTCATTGCTGCCACTGCAGTGTGCATTGTTGCCATCAGCCGGCGGTGTGACAGCAACAGGTCCTGGGCAGTGGGGATTTCTGTGGAGGTAAAGGTAACAGTTAATAGTGAATTCTGTTTCAACATCAACATGTACATGTTATGTTTGTTAACACTTACGGTTTTCGTCAAACGACCCGCTGACCGCCCACCCAAAACCTGTTGCTCCGCCGGCTAGGGAAACACAGAAAAAAAATATATATCACAACAGCCATTACACTTAAGACCTTACAAAGTTCTCAAACTTGTCTGAAGCTTACATAATGTGCGTAAATTACCTGAAGGCGAGCCTGCATCCATGTCACGGGGTGACACTGGAGAGAAGCCATAACCCTGTAAAGGGCTCGAAGACCCCAAATCAGGAGGGGGGGTTGCTGCAGGGGAAGGGGTTGACAGGTAAGGAGATGATGGAGGTGGAGGGGTAGCTGGGGACGGTGATGGAGGTGGAGGGGTAGCTGGGGACGGTGGAGCAGCTGGAGCTGGTGAAGGTGGTGCTGTAAATAAAATATACAATTCAGTCAAATAATCCTTCTACTAACCCTGTCACTGCCAGTACTTCCATCAATGCCTGTAAACCCCCTCATGACTGATACTCCCATCACTACTGGTACTCCCGTTACTGCCAGTACTATTATCAATGCCTGTAAACCCCCTCACTACTGATACTCCCATCACTACTGGTACTCCCATTACTGCCAGTACTTCCATCAATGCCTGTAAACCCCCTCACGACTGATACTCCCATCACTACTGGTACTCCCGTTACTGCCAGTACTTCCAACAATGCCTGTAAACCCCCTCACTACTGATACTCCCATAATGGTACTCCCGTTACTGCCAGTACTTCCATCAATGCCTGTAAACCCCCTCACTACTGATACTCCCATCACTGCGGGTGCATTGATATAGGTAGATAGCCCACAAAACATAACCTCTCCAGATACCCTCATCAATACTCACTCAGAGGCCTGCGTAACTGGGCCCAGATGCTGGCGACCCTCTCGTGGGAGCGGTAGCGAAGGTACGCCAGCTTTTTGCGGATCTGGGTGGTGATCCGCTGCACATCAAAGTGTCTCGCCAGGCCCCACTGTATTTTCCTCAGGACTACCTTTTTGTGGCGCATAGGATGCGCAACAGGTAGCCTGCAGTCATAGTCCCACATGTCAACCTTTTTAATCAGGAACCGCACCTCCGCGTCACGCCATGCCGGGCAACGCTGGTTCACTCTCGCCGCCATTGTACCAAACAACAACGCATGAAGGTCGCCAGCGTCATGACGTCACAGCGTTCGTACGTGCTGTCGCACTTGCGACGCTATTGCGATCGCAAAACACCTTGCGATCGCAGTGGCGTCTCATGTCTGTGCGTAGCTGGGGCACCATGTGAGAATCGTCACCTTGCGATCGCAATGGCGTCTCATGTCTGTGTGTGGGAGGAGCACCATGTAGATAAGCAAGTGCGACACAAAGGGTTCCCAGGTTAATGTAGAACTTTACCTCTAACAAATTATTTATATTGTTATCACTATTTTAAAATTTTAATAGTTTTTTTAATAATTAGATGCAAAAAAAAAACATATATATGACTAAAAAATTCTATCATATATTTAAAAGTTAATATACGCAGCTGTGGTGTATTATTTGATATTATTTTTAATTATAAGGTTTTAGCGCTAATGTGACCATAGGCCTGTAAAATAAATCTTGATCATTTTGTTATTTTTTTTTTTAAATTTTTAACCAATACTGCAACTCCTATGACTGCTGGTACTCCCATGACCCCGTGTGCAATATTGTATACATCAATAACAAAAATAATAATAAAAGACCACAAGTCAGTAGATAATTAAGTTTTTTATTAAAAATTTTTTAACAATGTTAAAAAAAATATAGACAACAAAAAACGTTAGAAAATATTGTAAAAACTTCAGCTGCTGGTAACATGTCTCGTTGCCATCCCCATTACTCCCCTCCCCACATCTCACCCATCATTAGCCCTTCTCCCATATTGGTAAAATAATTGAAAAAACACGAAGGCTTTTTTAAAATAAACATTTTTTATTATTAAAAAGAAAGTTAAAAAAAGGCAAAAGTAAAACATTCTCAAAAGCAAACTAGATCTGATGCTGCCAACTCACTGCACCAGGCCTTTCGTTTGGAGCGCCTCTCTTTCACCCGCGCCTCTTCTTGTCGATCTGCCTCCATTGATAATGCAACTGCCACAATCATACGCTCCGCGGTGGTCAGGTTCATTATGTGCAACCTGTACGATAAAGAAGAGAAAAGTTAACTACTAATTAATTACTATTAATAAAGTGTTTAAACAAAATAAAATAAAGAATAAAATAAAAAATATATAAAAAATAAATAAATAAAATGTTTGTTAACTTTTCAGTTAACATTTAAAAAACAGTTTACAAATGCCTAAAATGGTGGGGGGTGTAAAATAAATGAAGCAGACAAAAAAAAAAAATAAGGTAAAAAAAACGAATCAAACAACATCACACAAACAATATGTACCTTGAATCCAAATATCCAGAAGATCCAAATCCAAATGGAAAAGATGAAGCGCTCTAGCGACTCAGACAGGATCGCAAAACCCACCACTGCGCCACAAACAGTATCGCAAAACTCCGACACGATACTATCCTCGCAACAACGCACAAAGCACCGTTGGAGTCACCCACAAAGCGCTCTGGAAACAATGGATGGGGGCGCAGTTATTATAGCTGAGGTGATGTTGTGGTCACCAATCGGAGCTGAAAGGGCGTTACTAAAGAAAACCCAGTCCCGCCTGCGCCGCTGACTAATGCGTCGTCAACGATGTAGCACATCGTTCACAAAAGGTGCCAAACACAGCGATTCAGGCTCACCAGCAGGATGCCAATGATCAAAATACGGCCCAAACCGTTCGTGCACGACCAACGAAATCACAGCAGGGGCCACATCGCTGCTACATGCCACACAGTGACATCGCTAACGAGAACGCTAAATAGTGACGTAGCAGCGATCTCGTTAGCGATCTTGCTTAGTGTGGCATACCCCTAAAGGTACTGCCACACTAAACAATCCCGCTAGCGATCACAATAACGACGCATACTAATGCGATCGCTAGCGGGATTGTTTCTATATCGCTAAATGCGGCCACATTTAGCGATATAGTTAACGACGCTATCGCCGTTAGCGATCTTCTTAACGACTTTAGCGGTACAAAAGTACCGCTAAATCGCTAAGAAAAGGTGCCACACTAGCGATATATACTTACCCAGCGGGAGCGCCGAGAGAAAATAGGGTCCGGAACGATTCCAGCGACGAGCGAGATCACAGCAGGAAGCTCGTCGCTGGCAGCTGCCGCACTGAACAACATCGCTAACGGGATCGCTAAATAGTAACGTTTTTTAGCGATCCCGTTAGCGATATTGTTCAGTGTGGCATACCCTTTAGCCTTCAACCAGTTAATTAGTGGAGAATTCATCATTGTCATCTGACAAGTTATCTCACTAATGTGAATTAACACAATGTCCCATGTGATGAGTGACAATAAAGGCATCAGGTCCTAACAACATGCTCTAGCTTCAGGCAGGAGGAGGCCGGGCAGGAGCCCAATAGCCTTTGCCGATAAGGCGGCCATCAATTATGCTATACTATCACTGCTCTGATGATAGTGAGTCTGGTGACAACAAGCTGCTATCTATGGGGACATCATCTCTTTGTATAACCAACTAATGGGACAACATCTCACTGACACTGCCGCCTTGTTTACTCCCAACACTATAAGAAGCTCATGTAAATGAAAGGGGAGAAGACTATTAAGAGTATTTCCCTACTCTTGATTTTTTTTTTAAGACACTGAATTTCAAAATTGTTTTGTGATATTTTTTCCTTATTTTAGTTATACTTAGATCTATATTCTTTGTACTCTATCTTACTGTATTTTCAGAAAAACCCTATTAAGTTGTTCACTCGTGATGGGCGAACCCCTAGATATCCGGGATCGGCGGGTTCACCCGGGGCTTTTTGTAAAGTTCAAGTTTGGGGCCGAAGATGACGCAAACTTGCATCCGAACTTGAACTTTACAGCTATGGCCATTATTATTATACTTACCTCTCCAGCGATGTATCCTCACATCCAGTGAAGTGTCCTCCCATCCCGCTGCAGCATCCGCTGCTCATTAACTGCCGGCTGTATTCACTGCACTTGGCAGTCCTCTGCTTTTTCTGGGAGTGTTAGTGTTCGCTGGATAGGTAAGTATAATTAACGGCCCTGGACCCGAACCGGACCTGGACTGTAACACGGATTTCCCAAGGAAACCTATGTTCGGGACTGTGTGACCGAACATTGTGTTTGGTACGTTCCCAAACTTTACAGTTCAGGTTCGCCATCCCTAGTGTTCACTCCACGTCATTAGGAGAGTCTTTTTAAGGCTATGGTCCCACATAGCGTAAAATATGTTTTTTTGTTCTGGTCACAAAATGTGCAACATTTTACAATTAAAGCAAAGTTGATATGTTTTCCTGAAAATTCATGTCCACTGAGCGTTTAAAGATGCTGTTGAACGTATTTTGGTGCGACTTTTTTTCCCATAGGATTGCAGGATGGTAGCTGCGCTATGTGACATCTACTCTGTGAAGTAGTCAGGATGACATCAATCCAACATATTTAAAGATGCAGAAAAATTGCTTTGGGGAGTGAATAAGTCTTTTGGGTCCCAAGTTTAAAACCCTGATAAAGATGATGCCCCTGATAAAGATGATGCCCCGGGTCATTTTCCTATCACATAGTGAACTATAAGGAATTGAGCAAAAAAAGCTTTTTAATATGTTATAATAATTTTTTTTTTATAAATTGAAAAACTACCAAATGACTACCACTGACTATTGTAGAAAAAAATGAATATACTGTAATTTTGCATTTTAGTGGTAGGTGTTTAATAAGGTCTTAAATGGATATTCAACAAGGAGCTGTGGCGCCATTTTGCACATATTAGGGTGACAATCTCCACTGACAGTTAGGGACTAGAGTTGAGCGATACTTTCCGATATCCAAAAGTATCGGAATCGGAATGGTGTCGCCGATACCCAAAAAATATCGGCGATACCCGATACCGATACCGGAAATCCAATGTAAGTCTATGGGAACAAAATATCGGAATTAAAAAAAACCCATTCTTGCCTTGTTGGTTAATTGTACATGAAGGAAAACAACAAAGAGTAATGTAGAATGTATTGGGGAAGGTTGAGGAGACATTAAAGGCATAGATGTTTAACCCAATCAATGGAATAGCATTAATATTTTTTTTTTTAAAGATGTTCGGATTGACGAAGAAATTGACAATGTTGTTAACGTTTTTTCTATTTTGGCAAATATGTATATTTCACAACTTCCATGCTCTTCACCTTTTTAACTTTTGACACACTTTCTCCTTCATAATCTTCAGCAGCATCATCTTTTTCATCAAATTATTCTTCATCTTCACCTTCTTTATCTTCTTCTTAAACTTCTTGCTATTCATCTTTTTGTTAACATTACTCATATTCTTCTTATTAAACTATTATTCTTCTTCATATTGTACTTCATCTTCTTCATCATATTCTTATTTGTGACAGAGATTCCTGTACTTGTAATCTGTCAAAGTATGAATTTTTCATCCTTCCGTTCTTGCTGTCACAAAAGATTTAAATTACAACAGTATTTGTCCGTGTTCAGTTTAGCCTGCAGCAGCAGGCATTTTCCAGGGGCACCACGAGGAGGAACGGACTCACCCCCATACACTGCTTAGACTTCTTCTGCTTATAATTTAGAGCATATATTTTGCTCTTCATTTTGGTCTTATACTTCATGTTCTTCTGCTTTTTGATCTTCTGCTTATTGTTCTTCAGTCTCTTGTTCTGTATCTTGTAGTTTGTCTTAACCTTCTTAGTCCTGTTGGGTAATCTTTTATTTCTTCTTTGTGATGGTGTTTAGGCTGGTTGGCTTGATGCTCGTCGTCCTTGTGGTCGTCATCTTCTTCGGGTGGTCATCAGGGTCGTCGTCTTCATTGTTGGAGATCCAGAGTGATTACCCAAAAAAACATTTTAAAAATCTTCAATTTGTAAATGTAGCAGAAGGTACAAGAGCCAATGCAAGTAACGAGGACCAGCTGACTGTGCTGGAACCCGGAGGGGCAGCAGAAGGAAAAGAGCCAATGGCACAACCGAGGACCAGCTGACGTTACTGGGACACGGTTACTAAGCAGGAGGTACCTGTGCTCCAAAGCACTACCAAGGACCAGCAGACGTTGCTGGAACTCGGATACCGAGATGGAGGCACCTAGGCCAAAGGCACTCGGAGAACCAGCTGACGGTACTGGAAGCCGGAGGGGCAGCAGAAGGAAAAGAGCCAATGGCACAACCGAGGACCAGCTGACGTTACTGAGACACGGTTACTAAGCAGGACGTACCTGTGCTCCAAAGCACTACCAAGGACCAGCAGACGTTTGCTAGAACTCGGATACCGAGATGGAGGCACCCAGGCCAAAGGCACTGCGGAGAACCAGCTGACGGTACTGGAATCCGAGGGGCAGCAGAAGGAAAAGAGCCAATGGCACAACCGAGGACCAGCTGATGTTACTGGGACACGGTTACTAAGCAGGAGGTACCTGTGCTCCAAAGCACTACCAAGGACCAGCAGACGTTGCTGGAACTCGGATACCAGATGGAGGCACCTAGGCCAAAGGCACTGCGGAGAACCACTGATCGGTACTGGAACCCGGAGGGGCAGCAGAAGGAAAAGAGCCAATGGCACAACGACGCTGACGTTACTGGGGACCATCGGTTACTAAGCAGGAGGTACTGTGCTCCAAAGCACTCAGGACCAGCGCGTTGCTGTGGAACTCGGATACCGAGAATTGAGACCATAAGGCAAAAGAGCACTGCGAGTAGAACCAGCTGACGGTCTGGAACCCGGAGGGGCAGCAGAAGGAAAAGAGCCAATGGCACAACCGAGGACCAGCTGACGTTACTGGGACACGGTTACTAAGCAGGAGGTACCTGTGCTCCAAAGCACTACCAAGGACCAGCAGACGTTGCTGGAACTCGGATACCGAGATGGAGGCACCTAGGCCAAAGGCACTGCGGAGAACCAGTGACGGTACTGGAACCCGGAGGGGCAGCAGAAGGAAAGAGCCAATGCAAACGAGGACCAGCTGGTACTGGAACCAGGTTACAAGAGGATACTGATGCCCAAAGCACTACCAAGGACCAGCAGACGTTGCTGGAACTCGGTTACCGAGAGGAGGACCTGGCCAAAGCACTGCGGACCAGCGACGTGCTGGAACTCGGAACCGAGAGGAGGCACAGGCCAAAGGCAATGCCGAGGAACCAGCTGACGTACTGGAACCCGGAGGGCAGCAGAAGGAAAAGAGCCAATGGCACAACCGAGGACCAGCTGACGTTACTGGACACGGTTACTAAGCAGGAGGTACCTGTGCTCCAAGCATACCAAGGACCAGCAGACGTTGCTGGAACTGGATACCGAGTGGAGGCACCTAGGCCAAAAGGCACTGCGGAGAACCAGCTGATCGGTACTGGAACCCGGAGGGCAGCAGAAGGAAAGAGCCAATGGCACAACCGAGGACCAGCTTGAGTTATGGACACGGTACTAAGCAGGAGGTACCTGTGCTCAAAGCACTACCAAGGACCAGCAGACGTTGCTGGAACTCGGATACCGAGATGGAGGCACCTAGGCCAAAGGCACTGCGGAGAACCAAGCTGACGGTACTGGAACCCGAGGGGCAGCAGAAGGAAAAGAGCCAATGGCACAACCGAGGACCAGCTGACGTTACTGGACAGGTTACTAAGCAGGAGGTACCTGTGCTCCAAAGCACTACCAAGGACCAGCAGACGTTGCTGGAACTCGGATACCGAGATGGAGGCACCTAGGCCAAAGGCACTGCGGAGAACCAGCTGACGGTACTGGAACCCGGATGGGCAGCAGAAGGAAAAGAGCCAATGGCACAACCGAGGACCAGCTGACGTTACTGGGACACGGTTACTAAGCAGGAGGTACCTGTGCTCCAAAGCACTACCAAGGACCAGCAGACGTTGCTGGAACTCGGATACCGAGATGGAGGCACCTAGGCCAAAGGCACTGCGGAGAACCAGTCGACGGTACTGGAACCCGGACGGGTAGCAGAAGGTACAAGAGCCAATGCAAGTAACGAGGACCAGCTGACTGTGCTGGAACCGGAGGGGCAGCAGAAGGAAAAGAGCCAATGGCACAACCGAGGACCAGCTGACGTTACTGGGACACGGTTACTAAGCAGGAGGTACCTGTGCTCCAAAGCACTACCAAGGACCAGCAGACGTTGCTGGAACTTGGATACCGAGATGGAGGCACCTAGGCCAAAGGCACTGCGGAGAACCAGCTGACGGTACTGGAACCCGGACGGGTAGCAGAAGGTACCCATGGAAATTTAAGTTGACAGGCCGCGAGCAGGCCGCAGTTACCGAATCCCACAGTACTACAGTGGGTGATTGTCCTATTGTCACAACGGAAACAGCCTTTATTTGCATATCCCGCAGCACACATAGGAAGCACCTAAACTCCAGGCACCATAGAGTCGGCTAACCCGACCGCAACACGACAGGACAACTTATTGGAGGCTAAGTGACTTTTACACTGACAGGAAACAGATGGCGTGCTGTAACCAGTCTGGGCAGGAGTGAGTACCCGTGCCAGTGACACTTCCGAGCAACAACTGTCGGTGTTGGAGCCCAGGGATGAGAAGAGAACCGGTTGGAGGCAGCAGGACTTTTTGCCGTTCACACAGCAGGGGAACAGCTGACATTACTGAACCCCAGTAACACAGGAGCAAGTGTTGACTGTGCTAACACACTTCCGAGCAACAACTGGCGGTGTTGGGAGCCCAGGGATGAGAAGAGAACAGGGTGGAGGCAGCAGGACTTTTTGCCGTTCACACAGCAGGGGAACAGCTGACATTACTGAACCCCAGTAACACAGGAGCAAGTGTTGACTGTGCTAACAGCACTTCCGAGCAACAACTGGCGGTGTTGGAGCCCAGGGATGAGAAGAGAACCGGTTGGAGGCAGCAGGACTTTTTGCCGTTCACACAGCAGGGGAACAGATGACATTACTGAACCCCAGTAACACAGGAGCAAGTGTTGACTGTGCTAACAGCACTTCCGAGCAACAACTGGCGGTGTTGGAGCCCAGGGATGAGAAGAGAACAGGGTGGAGGCAGCAGGACTTTTTGCCATTCACACAGCAGGGAACAGCTGACATTACTGAACCCCAGTAACACAGGAGCAAGTGTTGACTGTGCTAACAGCACTTCCGAGCAACAACTGGCGGTGTTGGAGCCCAGGGATGAGAAGAGAACCAGTTGGAGGCAGCAGGACTTTTTGCCGTTCACACAGCAGGGGAACAGCTGACATTACTGAACCCCAGTAACACAGGAGCAAGTGTTGACTGTGCTAACAGCACTTCCGAGCAACAACTGGCGGTGTTGGAGCCCAAGGATGAGAAGAGAACCGGTTGGAGGCAGCAGGACTTTTTGCCGTTCACACAGCAGGGGAACAGCTGACATTACTGAACCCCAGTAACACAGGAGCAAGTGTTGACTGTGCTAACAGCACTTACGAGCAACAACTGGCGGTGTTGGAGCCCAGGGATGAGAAGAGAACAGGGTGGAGGCAGCAGGACTTTTTGCCGTTCACACAGCAGGGGAACAGCTGACATTACTGAACCCCAGTAACACAGGAGCAAGTGTTGACTGTGCTTACAGCACTTCCGAGCAACAACTGGCGGTGTTGGAGCCCAGGGATGAGAAGAGAACCGCTTGGAGGCAGCAGGACTTTTTGCCGTTCACACAGCAGGGGAACAACTGACATTACTGAACCCCAGTAACACAGGAGCAAGTGTTGACTGTGCTAACAGCACTTCCGAGCAACAACTGGTGGTGTTGGAGCCCAGGGATGAGAAGAGAACCGGTTGGAGGCAGCAGGACTTTTTGCCGTTCACACAGCAGGGGAACAGCTGACATTACTGAACCCCAGTAACACAAGAGCAAGTGTTGACTGTGCTAACAGCACTTCCGAGCAACAAGTGGCGGTGTTGGAGCCCAGGGATAAGAAGAGAACAGGGTGGAGGCAGCAGGACTTTTTGCCGTTCACACAGCAGGGGAACAGCTGACATTACTGAACCCCAGTAACACAGGAGCAATTGTTGACTGTGCTAACAGCACTTCCAAGCAACAACTGGCGGTGTTGGAGCCCAGGGATGAGAAAAGAACAGGGTGGAGGCAGCAGGACTTTTTGCCGTTCACACAGCAGGGGAACAGCTGACATTACTGAACCCCAGTAACACAGGAGCAAGTGTTGACTGTGCTAACAGCACTTCCGAGCAACAACTGGCGGTGTTGGAGCCCAGGGATGAGAAGAGAACCGGTTGGAGGCAGCAGGACTTTTTGCCGTTCACACAGCAGGGGAACAGCTGACATTACTGAACCCCAGTAACACAGGAGCAAGTGTTGACTGTGCTAACAGCACTTCCGAGCAACAACTGGCGGTGTTGGAGCCCAGGGATGAGAAGAGAACTGGTTGGAGGCAGCAGGACTTTTTGCCGTTCACACAGCAGGGGAACAGCTGACATTACTGAACCCCAGTAACACAGGAGCAAGTGTTGACTGTGCTAACAGCACTTCCGAGCAACAACTGGCGGTGTTGGAGCCCAGGGATGAGAAGAGAACACGGTGGAGGCAGCAGGACTTTTTGCCGTTCACACAGCAGGGGAACAGCTGACATTACTGAACCCCAGTAACACAGGAGCAATTGTTGACTGTGCTGACAGCACTTCCGAGCAACAACTGGCGGTGTTGGAGCCCAGGGATGAGAAGAGAACAGGGTGGAGGCAGCAGGACTTTTTGCCGTTCACACAGCAGGGGAACAGCTGACATTACTGAACCCCAGTAACACAGGAGCAAGTGTTGACTGTGCTAACAGCACTTCCGAGCAACAACTGGCGGTGTTGGAGCCCAGGGATGAGAAGAGAACCGGTTGGAGGCAGCAGGACTTTTTGCCTTCACACAGCAGGGGAACAGCTGACATTACTGAACCCCAGTAACACAGGAGTAAGTGTTGACTGTGCTAACAGCACTTCCGAGCAACAACTGGCGGTTTGGAGCCCAGGGTCAAGGAGGATGTTTAAATACTAGATCAAGTATTTTCCTTGTTACGTGTCAATTAAAAATGTCTATACTCCAAACAAGAGAAATATAACCTTTAGTACCATAAGATGATGATTTTACTTTAAAAAATATATGTAAATTAATTATTGACAAACATAAACGCATACATTAACATGTTGAAAAGCAATGCAAACCACAATAAAAATAGGTTAAATAATCTGCTATACGGTTTTAAATAAAAGCATACAAGTACATATCAGAATCCATTAATGATGGCTAAGTAACAGTATGTACACCATTTTTATTGTATAGACAATGAATGGCTGACTTAAAAACATAATCAGCATTACAAGTTATCTGTGACATTCATAAAACTTTACATTTGCTGAATAATATCACTAAAAAGTTTTTAAAAATATCTAAAATTTCCATCATGTAATACTGATAATATGTGCCAATCATTTATATTAACAAAAAAAACCTTTAAAAAGTGCATAGTGCATAGTGAAAACAGCTATTTATGCCTGACTGTGGACTTGCAAGCATGACAACGGATAGATAAGGTATATATAGATGAGACTGCATAGCCACAGATGGTGAATGGCGATGTAATACTGTACCTCAATAAAGCGTGCGTTACTACTACATCCTTTTTTTTATATAGCTTTATAAAAGGGCACGTGCATGTATGCTTGCGCCTTTGTTTGGACGCACAGACTGGCTTCCTGCTGTGACGCGTTGGGTATTGGAGCGTCTGTGCGTCTTATGACGCAGACTAACATTCACGGTGCGCATCGTTCATCATCACAAGCGTACCGACAACACAAAGGCGTTGTCATGACTGCTTTACTCAGTAAACATGCACCTATGATGAAACATACATGCATGTGCCCTATTACATAACAAGCTACAAGAAAAACGCGTGTGAGGTGTGACACAGCTGTTTTGTTAAGGTACAGTATTATATCGACATTGTACAGGTGTCGCTATTCAGTCTGATAAATATATTTCATTCACCTATTCTATCAGTTGTCGTTCTTTCAGCACCACTTACAGGTATATATTTTGCTATTGTGACTATGCACTATTGACTTTAACAAGGTAATGCATGATTTTTGTTACCGATTATCATGTTTACATGAAGGACCTTTATGATATGGGCTGTTAACTTTCTAATTAAATATGTATTTTTTAAAATGACACAAATATAAGTAATGTTGAAGAGGACTATTCCTACATGCATTGTTTGCACAATATTACAGGTGTACATCACCTCCCTTAATCAACATTGGATTATTATATTTACTTGTATGCTTTTATTTAAAAGTCAAGAACACTGAAGTCTAACCTTCGCACTGCAGCTGTTGTCAAATTTCAACCCACATTATGCACTTCCAACATTGCAGCATTTGAGTCATTATGTGAGTTGGATTTGTCTAAGCTATGGAGTGACAAGGTTGACCATCAGTATCCTATAGCATAAGTAGGCTTTTGTGTTAGCATTTGTTTTCGACATGTGCATATCTGAAATAATATGTCACAATTATTTTGTTACAGATTTGTGACAAAGACTAATTATTTTATGGTTTTAAAGCTGACGTTTCAATTGTTTACAGCTTAGAAATCAGGGTGTAGCCTCATATCTATGTGTAGCACTAGACACTTTGACATGTCATGTTTTTCACCATGTGTAGGTAGCTAGCAGTAATTTTTGCCGGACACACAGCAGGGGAACAGCAGGCGTTACTGAACCCCACAAACACATCAGCGATTGTTTTCATCTGTGCATCTAACACTTCTGAGCAGCAATTGGCGGTGTTGAAGCCCAGGGTCAAGGAGGGTTTTGAAATAAAATATTGAGTTATTGCATTGTTACGTGGCCATTGCAAATGTATGTACTTCAAACAAGAATAAATGAAGTTTTACTAGAACAATAAAATGATGAATTTCAATTCCAAGAATAGAAAAATATTTATACTTGAGAGTCCTCAGTGGTTGATACCGTTTAATGGCCAACTGAAAAGATGGTAACAAATTCCAAGCTTTCGAGACTACTCAGGTCTCTTCATCAGGCTAAGAGTAAAACAAAAAATGAAGAATCACATATTTCTACACACAACAGGACACAGGAATAGTGCAATAGGTAAGACAACTAAGTAAGAGAGAAAGGAACTACCGCAGTAATGCACACTACTCAGATAATGGAAAGTAGAAAAACAGTCAATTTTATTGGTATACAAAGAGTAAAGTAAAACACAAGTAAAATCAGAGTGACTCTGGTCCCAAACGCCCGCCCCTAACCATGATCAAGGTATATAATGAATAATGTCTCAAAAATAACAAAAACATGAAAAATAACTGGAAAAACATATGATCATAAAATAAACATTTGGAAATATGTAATGGTCCACCTATGATGAGAGAACCTGTATGGATAGCAGAAAAAATATTAATGATACAAAAAATATATCAAATAATTATAAGCAAGTCCAAATAAGGGGTAAAATAGTCCCCCACCTGTGAACTAAAAAGATGGCTCCAAATCAATAATTGTGAAGAGAAACAAAAGCCATGAAAAAATCACTAGCACATGATATAAACCAGAACAAACCTCATGATAAAGGCATGAGAGAGCAAACGGGCAGTCAGGACCAGAGGACACCAAGGTCCCACGCGTTACGCCGCAGCCTGTGCGGCTTCCTCAGGGAAAGTGTGAAGACAAACGCCAACAGGGTTTAAATACCTTAAGAAGATGGAAACAAGGGAGTCAGCTGTGCGCTGTACCTGATAAGTCTGGCAGGAAGCAATTTGGGTGTGAGTCAGATGGCCAAAAAAGGAAGTGCAGACGTCTCTGCAGATATCTAAGTACCACGCATGCTTGCAGTGGAACGCAAATAGCGTCCACTGACACGCAAGTGTGGAGGTAGAGAGGATGAACTGCGCGTGCGCAACATCGGGTCAGAAGGCAAAAAAAAAAAAAAAAAAAGCTAATAAAGCAATAGCCCCATAGTGGGAGACAATCAGACCCCATTCATACCGAGAGCATACATATCTAGATTAACTAACGATGTTGAATCTTGTGAGCCTGTATGGAAGTAAGAGGAATGATTAGTTGAGAAAAATAAGGTAAATGAAAACATAAAGTAAAATAAACCATATTATATGAAAATAAATAAATAATAAATAGTGAAAAAGCAATTAACAGGAAAAAATATATATAATGGAAAATAAATAATATCAAACAATAATAAATAAACATGGTAAGAGATCAAAAAATAAAAAATAATAAATAAAAATAAAAAATTAATAAATTAAAAAATTAATAAAAAATAATAAAGAATAATAGTAAATAAGTGGAAAAAAAAAATATATATATATATATTTTTTTTTCTTTTTTTCTTTTTTTTTTTTCTTTCCTTTCCTTTTTTTTAATTTTTTTTTTTTTTCCCTCTTTCTTCTCTCCTTTTTTTTTTTTTTAAATAATAAATAACTGAAAAATATGTATATAAAGTGGCCAAAAGACCACCAGATCAAGAGTAAAGGAGGTCCAAAGTTGGTTGATACCAATGGATGGATAAAGAAAGAAAGAACCTCCTCAGTTAAGGAGACAAAATTAGACTCTTGAGATATGTGACCCAACAATAATCCCTATCAAGGATAGCTTAAATCCATACAGGTAAACTCTCAAAAATATGGCAAGTTCTGCCCCTATACAAAAAGGCCTAAAATCAACAATCCCATGTGACCAAAAATATACATGTGGATGAAGTCTAGTAGATACCCTGAGTAAAGCCAACCCAATACCCCTAACCAAACAAGAACCAGAATGGCACTCTATTTGAGTGTCCAACCTGGCACAAACATAACATAAGAATGGCAAAAAAGGACGCATGAGAGCACCAAGTCCGATATAATTGTATGGCCAGCGGAGTATTCCTTCTATCTGACACCATCGGGTTCCATGACGGTAAGTCCAGCCAAAGAGGTCCAAAACCAGACATGATGATCCAGAATGGTAGTCCAGAATGAACAATGAACTTTCAACCCAGAAAACCGGAAAACAGGAGCTCCTCATTCAGACCTGTAGGGGTAGTGGATCGAAGATTAAAAATCCAACGGGATTCAATTTGCAAAAGTAGTTTCTTAGGACATCCCCCTCGATTCGAAACCACCACCCTCTCTAAACCAACCAGTCGGGTGCCTTTGATCCTGCCTGCATGTTTCGTCAAGAAGTGTGAAGCCACTGATGTGAGGGGCTTACCCTTAGTCTGGTCCGAGTGAGCCAAATTAATCGTAGAGAAGTGCTTCTGGATACGGCGTCTCAGTTCCTGCGATGTTTGACCCACGTAAACCTGAGAGCACGGACAGATAAGAGCATATACAACACAATTGGTTTTACAGTTGATATAATTCCTTAACCTGAATCTGTTCCCATCCAGGGGGTTCACAAACTGGTCACGGACAGGCTGCATATATGCACAGATCGTGCAATTACCGCACGGAAAAGAGCCTTTAAGCATGGTTCCCCGATTTAACCGTATCGTCTGTCTTTCATAGTGACTTTTGGTAAGGATATCTTTGAGATTTGGCGCACGTCTAGCAGTCAGGAGGGGTTGTTCACTAATAACCCTTGAGGTCTGTAGATCCATGGACAATATGCTCCAATGTTTGGCCAGAATATTTCTGATCTGATTCCAATGGGTATTATATCTAGTGATAAATCTAGGTTTATTATCACAAGTATGAACCTTGGGAGTTAAGAGAGAATTCTGTGTAGAACTCTTGGCTCGTTGGTACGCGGCTGAAATGGTGCCACGTGGGTAACCCCTAGTTTTAAACCGATTGGTCAAATGCGAGGATTCATCCAGAAAATCAGAGTCTAAAGAACAATTCCTCCTAACTCTTAAGAATTGTCCAACCGGAACACCTCTTTTGATGTGTGGCGGATGAAAGCTCCGAAAATCCAAGAGGCTATTCGTAGCTGTCGGTTTACGAAAAAGCGTCGTGTTAATGGAGTTATTCACAATTTTAACCTCCAGATCTAAAAATGTAACGGACGATGTGGAAAATTGATGTGTAAGGACAATGTTCAAAACATTTTGATTTAAATCAGAAATAAAACCCTGACATTCCTCGATAGATCCTGTCCAGACAAAAATTATGTCATCGAGGTATCGAGACCAATGTCGGACATGGTTTTTGAAAAGGGCAGAAGGAAAGACCACCGTTGCCTCCCACCAACCCAAAAATAGGTTGGCGAAAGCCGGAGCACAGCGTGCCCCCATCGCCACTCCTGAAGTCTGTAAATAAAAAGAGCGATCAAATAGAAAAAAGTTATGTGTCAACACAAATTTGAGTAAATCCAAAATAAGAGAATCGTGCATTCTGTCCGTGTTTGACAACTGATCAAAAAAGTACATCACCGCCAAAATACCCACTTCATGTCCAATATTGGAATACAAAGATTCTACATCACAGGTGACAAGAATATCACCTGTGGACACCTGTATATCCTGGCAGATCCTAACAACATGTGATGTATCTTGTATGAAGGAGGGTAAGTCTTTGACAATCGGTTGCAAGAAAAAATCGACATATGTGCAGACCTTTTCGCAAAGGCTACCAATGCTGGCAACTATCGGACGTCCTGGTGGTTTGCAAATGTCCTTATGGACTTTTGGTAACATGTAAAATGTGGGAGTAACAGGATGCTCTACCCACATGAAGACATGTTCCTGATGATTAATGATGCCCAACTCTTTAGCCCTATCCAATATCCTTCTCAATTTAACTGCAAAAACTCCGTAGGATCAGATGGCAATTTGCGATAGTAGTTAGTATTATTGAGCTGTCGATGTGCTTCCTCTAAGTAGAGTTCATGTGGCCATAGGACAACATTCCCCCCCTTGTCTGCTTCCTTAATAATGAAGGACGGATTGGATCTAAGGGCTTGGACCGCCACTCTTTCAGCAGCATTTAGATTCTTAATAGAAGGACAGGAAGAAGATAGAGACATTATGTCCTTTTTGACCAATTCAAAAAATATGCGTATAGCTGGAACCAAGGAGAACGGAGGGGCCGCATGTGATTTATTCCTATAAGGAAACATATGCTTACCACCAGTAGCCTGATTTTCTTGTAGAAGATCCAACAAGTCACGTAAGACTTGTCTATCCGTAGCATCAAAATCGTCGTTATTATCCAATAACTGAGGTCTAAGATGTAACACTTTTAAGACCAGATTCCTACAAAAAAGATACAAGTCCTTAATAAGGGTGAATTTATCTAAAAGTTGTACCGGAGAGAAAGTCAACCCTCTTTGTAGTACTAGTAGTTCAGTAGACGTCAATGTATGTTTAGAAAGGTTAATCACATGTAGGCCCTCATTCATTACCTGATGATCTGACATGGCAGTCCCCACACCATGATGGTAAGTTAGCGACGGGAGTTCCTGCGTTGGTTCTGTGGTGCGTATCTCCGACCTCTGTATCTGGTGGTCCTGACGAGAGAATGATTTATGTCTATGGCCCCTTCTTGTGCGACGTCCAGCTCGCTTTCGGCTGATGATAAAAAATCACTGCCCGAGGTATGTTCTTGAGCCTGGGCTGCCTCACGTGAGCCCTGCCCTGATTTCTGTGTGTGGGGTGTGGCCCTTTGATTGCCCTGATGTTTCCAGTGGAAAGCCCTTTGTGATTCAAAATAATTACGATCTCTTAAGAATTTAGTTTTTTTACGCCGAGTAATGTCTGCATCAAATTTGTCTAAAATGTCCTTAAGTTTAAGCCTAAAGGGGTGAATCTGGGTACTCTCATCAAATGATGAAGTCTAGTTTCCAATTCCTTAATCTTATTTTTTGTAGTAACAAGTAATTTCCTATCATGTTCAAGAAGCATATTCATAATAATATGTGAACAGCGCATGAGGCCCTGCTCCCATATGATACGAAATCTCTCAGATGGTTCCCATGCCGGATAAATAAGTATTCTAAGGCCCCTCGGTATGATATTTAGTTTCACATATTCCTCAAGGCTGCGAATATTCCACCATAACTTAATGCCCGTTTTATGTGATGCAATCAAATCAGTTGGCAGTTGGGAAAAATCTGAACTGGGGACTGGAGCATCGTTAGAGGAAAATATGCTAGATGACTGAGCCTGCCAAGCAGCCTCACGGGTATCCCAATCCATGTCGGCTAGTGAAACACACTATCGCAGTAATTCGAATTTCACATTATTACAATAGGTAAGACAAGTGACGTGAAGCAGAACTGTCATTATGGCAGAGGGATGATCATAAATATTGGAACAGTTCATAGATAAGGAGAGAAAGTTTTATTGCCCTCTGATTGGGGTCTGGTGTTCTGTTTTGATGCCCCTAGAAGGTCAGAGACGCAGATTCCTTAATTGATATAGAATGACATGAATCCGTGTGATCTATTCATTACAGCACTAAGAGTGTCAAAGGTACACAGCTTGCTTTGACATGCAAATATCTCTCAAGGGGTTTAAAAAGGCCCAAACCAGTGCAATCCGGGGAGCCCCGTTTTGGTTTGTAAGGAACTGTCGAAGGGCCAAACTGGAGGCTCGCAACCGAGTCGGCCCCCCTTCCCACTTTTTGGGACCGTTGGGGCAACCCCCTCAAGCTGCTCCCACCACCTTCCATTTCCTCATGCCATGTTGGGTCTTGGACTCATCACCCCCACTCCCTTTCCAACCCTGCTGCTGTTGGGGGGTTGGCGCACCATGCCAACAGAAACGGGCACCTGAGCCCCTTCATCATCAGATCTTCTGCGGTGTGCTCCCTCGGACTGCCACCCGCCTCTTCAATTCAGAGGACACAGCGTCGCTTTCACTGCATACGGGCCCCTTCTTCACATTCCAGAATGCTGCTTTGGGGGGCCCCTTTTGCAAGCCAAAAGATTTGAGAACAAACAAGACTCGCCCGGGCCCTTACAGAGCCCCCTCTGACTGCCCCGGCAATTTGGAGGCGGTGAGAGACGAGGTTTTTTCAAAATGCTGTGGTCCTAAAAGGGGGGTGGAAGCAATTGAAGCGATCATTGGTCCATCCAAACCCCAACGCTTCAATTTTTTCTTCCCGCAGCAGGGGGGGACGCGACTCCTCAAAAGTGCGATAAAAGGGAAAGCCACGGGGGAAAAAGGGGGATGTGTGTCACTGGGGGGGCAGCGCCACAGAAATTCCCCAAAATTCCCTGCTGAAAACCCCCGGCCCCCCCCACCCACGTCCTTTTCCCGCCCCTTTTTATCTTTGGAATTGAAAAGAAAGCGAAAAGTTTTAAGCCAAGTGTGGGGTTTTTCCCAGAGACTGAAAAGGGAACACGCAGACAACTTTCCTAGCTGTGAAAGGCCCTTTGTGTATTCATAGTGTTTGCAACCCAAATATTGTATAGGATGGAAGCGGTCACACAAAATTAGATTTTTTTAAATAGAATGAAACACACAATTTGGAAAAATGTGAAGGAGAGGCAGGACACACGCTCAGCGACTACAACCACATGGTTGAAGAACTAATAGCGAACGCACTCAAAAAATGAAAAGCCACAATACAGTGAACCCTGCAGACAAAAGTTCCTAGCTGAAAAGCCCTTTGTGTACTTCTATAGTGTTTTCAACCAATTTATTGTATATGGATGAACGCGCACATAATAGATTTGATTTTTTTTAAATGAAGGGCACACCAATTAGAGAAAAATGTAAAGGAAGAGGGAGGACACACCTCAGCAACTCAACCAGCAGTGGGTTTAAGAACTAATGGAGCTAATCTGACTCAAAAAAAAGAAAAACTCACAGACTACAGGTAACTGCAACAACTGTTCCTACTGTAAAAAGGGCCCCTTTTTTACTTCTTAGTGTTTTCAACCCGTATTTACGGATGGAAGCGCGTCACAAAATAGATTATTTTTTTAAAAAAAAATGGGCAGCACCAATTAAGGAAAAAAAATTAAGATAGCATGACACCGCCAGCAACTCAACCAGCATTTGGTTGAAGAACTAACGGGGGCAATCTGCCTCAAAAAAAAGAAAAACTCCAGACTACATGAACACGCAACAACTGTTCCTGCTGTAAAAAGGCCCCTTTTTGTACTTCAAAAGTTTGCAACCAAGTATTGTATCGGGGGAAGCGCGTAACTAATAGATTTATTTTTTTAAAAAAGAATGGAGCAGCACCAATTTGAGAAAAATGTAAGGATGGGAGTGACACACCTCAGCAACACAACCAGCTGGTTGAAGAAAAACGGAGCTAAACTGCACCAAAAAAATTAAAAACTCAAGACACAGTGAACAAGCAGACAAAGTTCACACTGTAAAAGGCCCCCTTTTTGTATTTTTATAGGTTTCAAAACCCAAAGATTGTAAAGGGGAACGAGTCAATAAAAATTATATTTTTTTAAAATAAAGGAGCAGCACCAATTAGAGAAAAATTAAGGATGAGGCAGTGACACACGCTCAGCAGACTACAAACCCCAGTGGTTTAAGAACCAACTGGAGCGGGTCTGCACTCAAAAAAAAAAAACCTCACAGACTACAGTGAAACTGACACAACTGTTTCCTCTGTGAAAGTCTCCTTTCTGTACTTCTATAGGGGTTTTAAACCAAAGTATTTAAGGATGGAAACGCGTACCTAATAGATCACGTTTTAAATTTAAATTTAATGGGTGCACAATTCCACAAAATAAAATAAAAAAAAGAGTCATGAGTGACCATTTGATGCCTACAAAAACGTGGATGCAACAAACTGCAGCGTCCCTCACTCTCACACACAACCTTTCACAGAGCTTTAAAAAAAACACGCAAGGGAAAAAGGGAAGCTTTTCACAGCGGTTGGTAAACTACCTCTAAAGCACGTACAAAAAAAATCCAATCTAAATTCCCTAAAGTCAGCGAGCGCGTTTTGTCCCAATGATTTACAGCACAGTGACGCTAAAATGGCGCGGGGCCTTTTATATGCTTCTGTATCATTTCAGTACCAATCACAGCCTGCCATTAGTTTAAGAGACCGAGCATTACAGGGTGTGCCCACACTTCGTAGGATTCCCCTTTTGGTGTTTTAAAACCAGTGCCTCTCAAAGATTATGGGAATTCCCGATCGTATACATATAGGAAAAAAATCGAACAAGTTCAATTCCGTACAGGAAATCGGGCCCAAAACCCGAAATTGCGGATCGAAATGCTCAAAACCCATTAGGACACTTTTGGGAATTTTTTAGGTTTTTTATTCTCTTGCATTAACCTTCAAGTATTTTGGACCCTCATAAGCCTTAATAGTTTTTTTTGTTTACATCTTCGAATTTTTAATTTTTTTTGAGTTTTTAAAGTAATTAAAGGTTATATTTTAGAGATCCCATTTTTTTTAGTTTGCTCAAAAACATTGTAACAACTTCAAAGATATTGGTGAAGTATCAAAATAGTACATCCCGATTTTGTTGTAAGTCTAATCTTTGTGCTTAAAGTTAAGGAAACCCTTTAGGGTTATTTTATTTTTAAAGGGGAAATTCCCCCCCTCCCCCCCCCTTTTTTTATTTAAAAAAAATTAAAAATGGGTTTTTGGGGGGGGAAGTTAAACCAGGTTGGGGGGGAAAAAATTTAAATTTTTAAAATTAAGGGGTTTTTTTCCCCTTTGCAAAAGGGGGGGTTTTCCCCCCCCAACCCCAAAAATTTTGAGTGGTCCCCTTTAAAATTTTTTTTTTGGGGGAAGGGGGAAAAAAAACGCTTTTTTAAAAAGTGGGGAGAGACCCAAAAAAAAAACTAAAAAATTACAACAGAAAATGAAAATTGGGAAAATTTTTACATAAAATTTTTTAGATTTTTTTAAATGAAAAAAAGTATTTTATAACCTACCAACCAACAAAATTTTTGGCTCCACGACCCGTTGTTTTTCTTTAAGAAGTTCCTACTCTGATTCATTACCCGTATTAATTACCATTTTGATCCTTATGTATAAAAACACCCGTAACACAATCAGTCACACTCCAAAACCCTTCCACCATGGCCAAGACCAAAGCCTGCCCAAGCAACCAGGGATCAACTTTTGACCTGCACAAGGCTGGAATTGTTAAGGCAGTAGGGAAAGCTTGGAGAAGGCAAAAACTTTGGGAAATTTTTAGAAAATTGAAAAAAAAAAACAGACTGTCAACTTTTTGACTGGGGCTACATGCAGATTCACCTTTAAGGGGTAAGGATGATTTTGGGGAAAATTCAGAATCAGAAAGATTTTACACAGGAGTACCTGGCCAATGACCTGTGGAAACTGGGACCACAATCCCCAAACTTACCCCTTAAGACACTACACTATGTGTATGTATTTAAAAACCTTTTTGGGCATGCAATGTCCCCTTTCACGCCAGAACAAGTCAACGCCGTTTGAAGTTCACCAATGACCCCTGGCGAACCAGAGGAAAAAAGGAAGGGAAGGGTCATGTGTCAGAGAACCAAAAAATAAAATTTTTGGTATCAACCCCTTGCATTTTAAAAAGGGGGGAAAGGAAAATCAACTCCAATAAACCCCCCTAACGTGGGCAGGGAGGGGTAACCATTTTGGGGTTTTTTTCTGAAAAGGGGGACAGGGTGATTATCCGTTTTGAAGGGGAAAATGGATGGGAAAGGATGTTTCGTAAATTTTTGGGCCAACAATCCCCTTCCCCTCAGAAAGACATAAACGATCGTGGGCAGAGCACCAGCATGACAAGGACCCAAACAAACAAAAGGGGCAAACTATGATGTGTCTGTAAAAACCTTTCAAGGCCCCGGGGGAGGGCCTAGCCAGTCCCAACTTAAAACCAATAAAAAAAATTTTTGGAAAACTGAACCTAATGTTGCACAGCAGCAGTTTTGAAACTTTTTGGGAAAAATATCTGTAGGAAAAGGGCTAAAATCCCCGCAAAAGTGCTGTGAAACTTAATCAAGAACTACGGAAACTCTGACCTCTGTATTACAAAGGTTTTTGTGCCCAAAAAAAATTCTGTTTTTTATTGTATCAAATTCTTTTTTCATGCAATAACATGCAAAATTTTGTAAAAATCTTACAAAATGATTTTCCAAAATTTTTTTTTGATTTTCTCCCCAGTTGAAGTGTACCGCGATAAAAATTTCGACCCCCTTAATTGTAGGGGAAAAAAACTTTCAAAATCGGCGTGTTCTAATAGAAATTTTTTCCCCATGTATATAAAATTTTATTTTGACAACCAATTTTTCTTGGGGCCCCCATTAAATGCGGTTAGTTATTTGTGTTAGTAATCTTTTCATCCTTTTTAGTTTTTTAAAGGGGTCTGTATCTTTCTTTCAATAAAGGGCTTTTTTCTTTGGGTCTGTGTTTACATACAGTGCATGGGGGTTTGTAATGGAGGGGTCTTATTGACGCCTCTTTACTAACCTTGGGGGGTTATGTCAACCCACAGTACAAAGGGACATCGACCCCCCAATAACACCTCATTTGCCAGTGCTACAGGGGAATTTGGGGAAAAGGGGAGGTAAGTGCCCCAAATTTGGGGCACTTAGGAAAGGCCTTTTTTTTGGGGTGACTGATGTTTTGGTAGCTGAGGGAAAAAAAAAACGGGAATACCCAAGAGGCTGGAACCTTTTGGTTGCAGAAACCTAACTAACCAAACAACTGAGGTAGCCGTGGATTTTCCTTCTTTGCCCTAGATGCCGCACACCCGAGAGTAAAAAAACCAAAGGCGAAAAAAGAAAGCTATCTGCCCCGGAAGATCCAAAAGAAAATGGGAACCCCCCAAACATATAATGCGTTAGACAAAAAGAACAGGGACACAGACAGAAAATAGAATGAAAAAACTGGGGCCCATCTGTTAGACAAAAAAGAAAGGAAAGGATACTCATGCAATCCAAAAAAAACCCCTAAAAAATACCAAATCTTTTTATTACAAAAACACCTGAGATCACATATCTCAACACCCAAATCAGATCTCTGGTGAAAAAAAAAAAGGCAGAAATGAAAAAACAGGGAAAAAGAAATGAACAAACAACATGGCTCCCAAATAAATAGAGGACACAAACCCCTGGAGGGGCCCCGGGTACCCCCACAGAAGGCAGGAACAATGCAAAAATCAAGCACAAAAAAAAAAGCAGAAAAAATCTTTTCGATAGAGAAATCAGGCAAACCAGCAAATTCCAAATAACCGGAACCACAATTTAGACAAGAACGATTGACACCCCAACCATATGGAAGGAACCTCCTTATACAAAAAAGTCCGTGATCCAGATTGCCATTCCTCCGAAAGTTAGTACTGTCTGTAACCCCCAAGGAGCCTCTGCTCAAAACCCTTCTAGCACTTCAAATGTACCCCCCCTTGAGGAGGGGTCACCCCAAAACCCCCCTTGTGCAACCAGGCGGAAGATGACTCATGATGGCCGGGTCAGTCTCCTACAGGAGTCCGAAGAAACACCCAAAAATTTTCCTGATCATAACCTCTCCATTTTAAAAAAACGGAGTTTCTGTCGAAAAATGAGAATCCAATATTTCTCAACCAATACCCAGTTTCCCCTAAACCCAAAAAACAGGTCAGGGGGGCCACCATGGGAACCACTGGCTCACAAACTCAAAATAAGGACGGGGAAACCGTTATGGATCTTAATGTCCTTGAAGAAGCAAAGGAAAGGAAAAACGGGATAAGAATCCCATGATCTTAAAACTTCCAATGAAACCTTGTTTAAACTTTGGAGATGCAACCCTATAGGGATATTTTGAGGGAAACCCAAAACCAAGTCCCCCTTTTTAAAACCGGGGCCCCATCACCCCTTCCGTTTTCAAAACCTTTGGGGGGCCTTCTCCTGAAGAGAGACAACCTCTCCACTACCTGGTCCCCAAATTCCTGATTCACTCCACAAAAAGTCAACACCCGGACAGAAGAAGCCTCCCCTGTCCAGAAGAATTCAGGGGAAACCCAAAAATTTCCCGAAAATGGAACATCAAGGTGGGGAAAAAGCCCTATTATTAAACAACCAGCCAAAGGCAAAAAAGAACCCCGTCACTTTTCAGCAGACACAAAACATCTCAAATAAGTCTCCAAGGCGGTTGTTCTCCGGTTTTGTCCATTGGGCTGAGATTAAAGCAAAAAAAGATAAAGATCACCAATTTAGAACAAAAAAACCTCCAAAATCTGGAAACAAAAGGACCCTTGTGACCAAAATTCTCTGGAATGACATGTAAACGAAAACCCCTGTGAAGGAAAAAAAGCACCAATTTTGGGGGAGGAAGGAACTTTGGTAATCACAAGATGATCATCTTTGGAAACCTATCACGATTACCCCGAAACTCATTCTTGAGAAACAGGGGGTTGGAAATAAAATCCATGAGTTTGGTCCAGGCCTCTTGGGCACAGGTAATGGGATTAACAAACCACTAGAGGAGAGCAAAGTAATGTATGTAGTACATTCTAACGCTTTTCTTGGGTGCGGTGAAAATACATGAACCAGGGTTTGGGTATAGAAGTCTTGTATTCCTTCAACGTTGGGAAAAAAAATCAACATTGCAGACACGAAACAGGAGCCAAACAGGGCCAGAGTAATCTAAGCTCAGCAATCATTCCACAAAAAGGTTCGGATCTTTTCTGTTACCGAAGTCCATCAACGTGGGCTTTCAAAGAGCAGGGTCGAGTCCACAAGTGCTCAGATTCCTCAGTGGAAAAGCTGATACGGGCCAAAAGGGTTTAGGGTCAGGTCACAGGTTCACTGAGCTATTTTCGAAGCCAATTGCCACTGGGGCGTTAAGAACAAAGAAAACGGGGGGGAAACATGCAAGTGGAAACCCCAAACGATGACAAATACAGCAAAGACAAAAGTAAAATGGCTGACGAACAAACTGAGTTCAGGAACAGTACACAGAACCTTACATTTTCCCCCCTTAGGGGCAAACCCCCCGGATGACCCCAGACCAGGTTTTTTGGGGGACCTCTGAGAAACTGACGGAGCAAACGAGGACTTAAAAGTTTTTGACTGGTCCCCTGAGTTGTCCTCCCCTGGGTACCCTGCCATTTAAACAATATTGTAACTGATTTCTTACAACCTGGGAAACTAAATCCTTTTCCACCACAAATTCTTCTGCCAGCTAGACTGGGTAGGCAAGGGAAGAACGTCCCGGGAAAGTATTGGTGTCGCAGCCCTTTTGTAGGGTACATAAAGGGCAGGGGGATTCTCATATTTTTGGGGATTGAAGACGACAAGCAACGGACTTAAAATTTTTCTGATTTTTATAGGTCCAATGTACTTTTGTCCCAAAAGACGATGGGGAAACCTTTAATTAAGATTTTTGGGTTTACGCCAGACCAATTCCTACCTTTAAAGCTGGTGCGGTTTACGAAATTTTAATGCTGTTCTTGTACCTTTCCGAGCCCATTTCCCGTTCTCCTTTTCAAGATCCTATTCTTGTAAAGACGGATTCTTTCACCCTGTGGTAAGGGGTTTTTTTGGGGAAAAGGGTAGAAGTTGGATATAACCTAGATTTGAGTAAAAAGGAACGTTAGTGGACACTTGAGATTGTTTTCAAAACTCAGCAAGGAAATAGTCCACCCCAAAATCCTGTAGGTGGCAGATAAAGAGCGGAGAACTGTCCAGGTTTTTATTGGTTCGTTCGGTCTTCCATTTTTCGGGGGTGAAAAGCAGGAAAGGTTTTTTTTTTTGTCCAAACTGCACAGAAATTTGCAAAACCTAGAAGGGAAAAAAACACCCCTCGATCCCAAAAAACCCATCCCCTACCCATGTAAGCGAACACCTTTAATCATCAAATCTGATTTTTTGCAGTGGGAACACACAAGGGGTAAAAAAACTCCCTTTTTTTCGGGCACCCCATGAATGGGTTTTCCCCTTTAGAGGTTGGTAACCCACAATGAAATCCATTAAATGGATCCCCCGGGGGGGACGGGTTAAAGGGGGTAAAGACCCGTTTGGTGGGACGAGGTGTTTTGCATCTTGCACAACCCTGAAGTAAAAAGGTAAAAACCTTCCGCAATGGGCCACCCAAAAAAAACGAGAAAGAAAATTTCCCGTTTCTTTGAACCTCTATGCCCAGCTTCTTGGAATCGTGAATGGTTGCAATACTCTAATTTGACGTTTCAGGAATAACAGGGTTGTCCCCGAATCACACACCCTTTTAAAGACAAGACTTTTTCCCTTGGGGGTTTGCCAAAAAAAAACTTTTTGTTCCTAGCCTTAAAAGGGCTTTTTTAAAATTCCCTTAGGAATTTTTAAAAATTTTGGGTAAAGGACCCTCTGCTGGTAAATTAAATGCATCACCTTTTCCTTCCACCTTGGAAAAATATAAAAAAATTTTAAAAAAAATTTAGGGAACCTGGCTTTGCACACCCCTATAAATCAAACATTTTTTCAAAATTGTTTACATGAAAGGGGGGGCCCCCTTTTTTTGGGCATTCCAAAACCCCTTTTTAAAACTTTTTCCTAAAAAAATTTTTAAAAAAGGAAGGTTTCAAGACATTTTTTTTTTAAGGTTAGTTTTAAACAGCTAAGAAATCCCCCCTATTTACCCGGGGTTGATGAATTGGGCAGTAAAATTTACTTTTAAGGGAAAATTTTTTGGGGGGAAAAGGGAACCCCAACCTTCCCCCCTTTTTAAAAAATTTTTTCCCCGGAAAATTTTTTAAACCAAAAGGGGGAACCCGTAAAGGGTTTTAATTTTGATTGGCCCTTTGGGTTGGGTTTGCTTCCACCCAAAAAATTTTTTTTGTACAAACCCCAAAAAAAATTAATTTCTCTAGGGAAAAATTTTAATTGGGGAAAAAAAAAGTTTTAACGTTAAGGCCAAAAAAATTGGGTTTTTTTAGTTTAAAAAATTGTTATCCAAATAAAAAAAAATGATCAAACCCAAAAACAACCAAGGTTTTT
>JARQOD010002319.1:0-79812 GCA_033576555.1 Oophaga sylvatica
GGAGACATGGAGCAACTGGTGGAGGAGAATTACAATCGGCGTCAGGAGGAAGAGTGGAGACGTTGGGAGCGGGAAGCAGAGCGACAAAGGGAGCAGCGAGAAACCCTAAAACTTCGCCAACGTCACCTGGAGAAGGACCGGGCAGATAAGGACCGGATGAGAAAGGATAAAGGAACCCTGAGGGAGCCGCGGCGTAAGGGTGCAGTACGGAGCTTTAAATTGAAAGGTGGGTGGGGCTTCATCAAGGAGCCTGGACTTTATTTAGAAGTCTTTGTGACCCGGCGGGACGTGGAGGCTCACCTCCCAGAAGGACACCCGGGGAGGGACCTGTTGCCAGGAGACTTGGTGACTTACACCCGACACTGGGGTTACAATGGGTGGTACGCCCTAAATGTTACCAGGTGCGACCCCTACTCCCCAGTGTGTCAGGAACCTGTGAGACCTTCGGAGCCTTCAGCCTCCCACATCCAGGCCTCTGCAAAAGTGCCCACCCCACGCCGTAAATCTCCCAAGCCTCCCTCAGTGGTCTCCTCAGCAGCCCCAGCTATGGACATGATAAGTATAGCTGGCCCGTACCCGGCGCCTGTTAGGCCCCCTGGGGTTCGTACAGTCCGTGACATAGGGCTCCAGACCCGGAGGGAGATGAAAGAGGTGGCCACACAGACCCAGATAGCGGGTCACGACTTGACTGTACAGGCCACACGACGTCATCAGGTCCTGGTGGTCCTTGGTGTCTCGGATGTTTGGCAAGCACCAGAAGAGTACCAGGTGGTACCTGGAACACCCCTGCCAAAGAAGTCTAAATAACCCGGACAGGGTCCCTGTATGTAAATAAATAGTTAAATTGTTTATGTACCCGGACGGGTGAATGTTCCTAAAAAAGTTTTTTAATTTAATAAAAAAAAAAAAAACACAGTTTTCATTTCTTTTATTACTGTCTCATCCTGCGACGCCATCGATCTCCTGTAAAAAAATTTAAAAAAAAAAAAAAAGTATACCACCTGACCGACGCAGTCCATAGTAACGAGTGTCCCACGACGATCCAACTCTGCTACATCAGAATGACAGGCAGAGCCTGTCATCCCGGCGCAGCACAGCTGATTACCTGCTTGCCCGGCGGTGACGTCATCGGACTGACTGCTTTACGGCCGGGATTACCCTGCAGTCACTGCAGTTATCGCGAAAAACTGCATGTGACCGCCAGGGAGAAGATAATGGCGGCCATCAAGCAGTCCAGGACGTGACCGCCGGAGATCTTCTGCCAGGTAAGTGCCGCTGACTCCTGACAGACCCGACCGACGGACACTCACAGTGACAGTGACAAATCCGATTCCGGTATTCGATAAGATGAAAATATCGAAACGAATTATCGAAAGGCCGATAGAGCTAATATCGGCCGATAGCCGATATTTGCATTATCGTATCGCTCAACACTACACACAACACATATGCCTACATCCAAGCTCATATTTTTTTTTTTTAGTCTTCTGATTCTGTTGCTTGATCCAAAGGTCCTTGAAGCGCCTCCCAGGGTTGTCGGTGTCAGTGGCAGGGAGGTCACCATCGGGTAAGTCCCTTTTTTCTTATTTCTATGTTTTTATGTTGTTGTTTTGAGTCTAATGTTTTTGTTTTTTGTCTTTTTTAACAGGCTTCACAGCGTGCTCCTGACTTGGACGTTGAGGAGCCGGGCTAGATATCGACCTCCTCATCGATCTGATCCGAGATGCCGATATCATTGTGACCCGTCAGCTCTGGGAGAAAATATGCCAACAACTTGTGGACAACTGGGAGTACCTAGATGTTTGGGTCCAGATTCAAGCGAGTAAGTATACACAGTTCAGTTATGTTGCTGGATGTAAAGTGTTGTATACTAACCAATTTGTGCTTTCACTTTTCAGGTGTGAGAATTGTCAAGCTGTGGCGGTCAATCAGGGATCGCTTCAAGAAGGAGTTCAACAAAGAGATGCTGGCCCCGAGTGGATCTGGAGGACGCAGGAACAAGTATAAATATGCGAACGCCCTGTCGTTCCTCCAGTCAACGATGGTGAGCAGAAGGTAAATATTACCCACCCCATTTAATAAAAAATGTTTACCTGTCTAACAATTTTTGGGGGTTTCAGCCAGGGCCATGCAATATCAATATATTAATTACATTTTTTTCTCTTTATTCCACAGCACCATCAGCAGCACTCGGGAGCCTGCACAGTTGAACCCTTCTGGGGCGATCCCTCAGGAGTCCGCCACCGAGGGACACTTCAACAGTCCCGGCACATCTGCACCTTCCCAGCCTTCCCTCACATCTGATCCCTTGGTCCCATCCACCAGCGCAGAAGTATCATGGGTGACTGCATTGAATAAATCTGTTGGTGAGGATATAGCGTTTCCTTTATCCCACTCCTCTGCTGCTGCCATCTCTAGTACACCTGTGGGTTCTGGGTGGCAGTGCCAGAGGGGTCAGGAAAAGAGCTATGTTCCCGAGTTCTTGCATCTGAATGCATCCTTCCAGAGCTGTCTGAAACTGTTGTCTGAGCAAATGACTGCAGGATTTAATTTGCTCAACAACAGTTTTCTTGAGTTGCGCACACTTCTGGTTAGGATGCATTCAAATGCAAGTAAATCTCCAAACCACACATTTTTCCAGTGAGTACTCGAGCAGCTGGATAAGCTATCTCCTGACCAGCAGATGCATGTAATGCAATCGTGCCAGTCTGCTCTAGCACATGTTAGCTGCCAAGCCCCTCCACCCACCCGATAGTTCCTCCCACACCTGCCCCCCATAGCCACTGTCCCTTCTCCCAATCCTATGCAATACCAGCATCCTACCCCGTACCAGCATCCTGCCCCGTACCAACATACCGCCCCGTACCACTTCCCAACCACATCATCCACACCTCCACTCCCTGCCCAACCCTCCTCTCCACACACCACCTCTTCTGCCTCCCAGTCCATCGACTCCACACCTCAAACCTTCCAAATTCCCAATGCTACTCACAGTTTCATGTCCACCCGTTCTCTTTCTTTCTCCACCCCTTCACCTGTTTTACCTACTGATCCTTCCCACCACCATTACATTCCTCTCTCCACACTCCCAATGTCGAAGTGTCCCAATCTGACAGTCCCTGTGGCACCCAGGAGTTTGGTTGCCACAGTGACCTTGCCTCCCTCCAGGGGAGAGTGATGTCATGCCTGAAAGCAAGGAAGGATCCCTTTAACAGGTAACTCAGCATCCAACACTTTTCTTACTCCAGACCAGAAGGGGGAGCTCCAACACCTGATTTCAGGAGAGCTCCTCTAGAACATTCTGGCTGGGGGAGGAGTTAGTGAGTCTGGCTGGAGGGACGAGAGAGGAAAGACGTGTGGAGACAAGCTGGGGAAAAGAGGGGCTATAGAGAGTTCACCCCCAGGTCTGAGCACCAGAAACTGGACCCCCAGAGTCCGAGGCTGAGTGGGTGAATTAAAGTCCCAGCAGCAGAATCCGGAGGGCAGGAGACAGCAGGTTATCTGCCCCAACTAATACTCTACTACACAGCAGCAGCACATGTGAGCCGGAGACTCCATATATGAGTGATTCCTGAAGCAGGCTAGAGCTGCCTGTTATGAGAGTGAAATTCCACCTAGATAAGAGACAGAGAGAGAAGAACTTGGACGGAGCTTATAGCAGCCAATGCCTCAGAGAACAGCGCTAGAAAGGAGACTTCACATCCCACCTGTAATAAGGGGATTCCAAATTGCTTTCAGGCCGACCGACTCCAGCACCATCTGTACTCAATGCCCTGGATACTTTGCCTGCAAAAACTGTAAGTAAAGCTTTGGAAACTGCAATTGACTGTCTCCTCAAGTCCTTCCTGTAGCACACCCTCCACTCTGCTACATCTTCCAGCACCATTACTTTCCTATACCATCTCACTGCCCTGAGACAAGCTTCACTTGTGGGAAGCTATTCCAACTCTGCTGCATCACACCATCAGTCTCAGAAGAGGATCTGCACTGCAGCGCTGGTCACCTCTGACCAGATACCACAAGTGGCGTCACGAATACCTTACTACAAACTCTATCATCCCCTGTAAATATTCCCCTTTTATTGGACGCCCAGGGCCATGGACCAGGTCACTGCCACTGTGACACATCCCTTCAATACACCGGCCCAGTACTGAGTATCCCACTGCCCTGGTGGGCGATCCATTTTGGCGTCACGAACAGGATATCGAAGTCCGGTATCACCGGGTCCTGTGTGCCTATTTTAAACTGTCTATTGTGCCAGAAACTTTGCTGAAAGTTTTGTGTGATTGCCGCCATTACAACGCCACAAGGCGCGCAGGGAGAAGAGAGGCGTGCCATCGTGGGCGGAGACAGAGTGAGAGCGCGCGAAAAGTGAGGTGCTGCACGCGAAAAACGTCAGCTTGCAGAGAATAGGGAGCTGAGGCCTGGAGTCACGGCGTGCACTGCTCACCATGCCGGCAGAGCAATAGCCTGGTAAGCCAGTGGAAACGCAGAGCCTGGCTAAGATTGACTGGGGGGGAAGAGAATGTCTACCGCAGGAGAAGATATAGCGGCGGACGCAGCCCCCATAGCGCCGCAAGATGCAGAGGCAGGTGCAGCCGCAGCTCCCATAGCACAGCAGAACCCAGCGGCCAGCGCAGCCACAGTCCCCAGAGCGCAGCAAGATCTGGTGACCGCCACAGCGGTCCCTATAATGCCGCTCTCAATGCCATATATACCGGGAGCGGCCTGGCTACCATAATACTCAGGGGAGCTGTATACCCTGAGCGATTTCAGGGAGAGACTGTGCAGTTTATTTGATGTATACCCCAGGTCTGAAAACCAAAAAGTAAGCATTCTCATTGGACAGTTAACTGGTTCAGCTCAAAGAGAAGTAAAGTCCTGGCAGGACACTGATAAAGAGATTATCAAGCAAATTCTAGCTAAGCTAAAGAGCACCTTTGACACCAGCACTGCAGCAGAAATAAAAATGAGGTTCTTTGGGTGCAAACAAAGGGTGCAGGATAGTATACGGGACTATGCTCTTAATCTTCAGGAGGCACTGCGGGCCATAAAGCAGATTGACCCAGACAGCATGCAGGATGGAGACAGAGTGTTAAAGGAGCAGTTTGTTGAGGGACTCCTGTCCAGCACCCACAGGTCACAGCTGCGCATCATGGCCCAACAAAACCCTGACCAGAGCTTTGCAGATTTTAAAGACAGGGCTATCCGGGCGTTACACGAACCAAATGTCAGCCGTCCAGCAGCGCCCCCTAGGCGCCCAGCCATTACATACCACCAGGAGGCGGCATCCTTCCCTCAGGCTCTCGCTGAGGCTGACGCACAGACCCTGGATGATGACCCGTCGTCAAGTTCAGGAGCTGACCAAAAGTGTGGCTGCACTAACCAAGTCCTTGCAAGTGCCCCAAAAGGAGAAGATAGAGTGAGCCTCCAGTCCAGATGACGTCCCGTGGCGATGGAAGAAGAGGATCCCGCCAATCAGAGGGAGAGACAACGATCGCTACGACCAGGACGGACGTCCCATTTGCCGCCGCTGCAGAATAGCAGGGCACATCGCAAGGTTCAATTATTTAAACAAATGACCCCTGGGGCAGAGGGCCAACCCCTAGGAGTAAGACGACCAGGCCCACAGAACTGGCGAGCCAAGTACGTCGGAGGAAGACCGGTCCTCCCAGTTGTGATTGATGGAATCCCGATAAACGCTTTGCTGGACACTGGCTGTCAGGTGACGACTATGCTATATATTCTTTACAAACGGTACTGGGCTGACTCAGATCTTACTCATGGCCCAGATGATGAGCTGACAGTAGTCACCAGCAACGGTCAGCCTTTGCCACAGAAGGGGTATACGGAGGTAACGATTAAGTTGGGGCGAGTAGAATTTAAAGCCCAAGGTGTGATAATTGTAGACATTGATCGACGAGAATATAACCCAATGATGACCTTAGGTACTAATGTGATAGAAAATTGTCTTGCCGAGGTTATTGTTTTGTTGCAACAGGTAGCCGAAACTGCTGGTTTCAGTGAACAACGGGTCCTGCAAAAGGAGATCAAGGCCCTGATGCAAAGACAGCAGGTAGAGCTATCTGGCGGAGAAGTCGGCAGTGTCAGAGTGAGTGATGCATTCTCCATTGCAATAACCCCAAAAAGTGAAATGTTAATTAGGTGTCGGGCAGCCATAGGCCTCAGAGGAAGAGATTACCAAGCCCTGGTAGAACCAGAGTACTCTGATAGTAGGCCCACTATCCTGACAGCCAGAGGGGTAGTTGATGTACTCAAGGGGAGGGTACCTGTACTCATCTTAAATTGTGGGGAGGTGGAGGCCAAACTACCTCGGTATGCCACAGTTTCTAAGCTGTTCACTGTCAATAACAATGCTATTCAGACAGCAGAACCCTTGGTCTCGTCCGAGCAGGCGGAGAACAATGGCTCTGCAAAGCAGCTGGAGGATTGGTGTCAGCAGCTGCACGTAGGCACTGACTCCACCCTTCCACACCAAAAGAATGGGGTTTACCGAGTAGTTCAGGAGTTTGAATGGGTATTCAGCAAACACCCTTTAGACTTTGGGCAGTTAAAAGGGGTCCAACTGTCGGGGTCGTAGCGACAAACCACTCGTCCTCCAGTCACTCCAAATTCAGGCTATGAGCATGGGTTAACCATTCAAAGAATGAGTCAGACAACAGGCTGGTTCAAACTCAGTGCATGCTCTGTACTGCTACTGGCTGGCAGCGATCTCAGCAATGTCCTGTCTTTATTTCCGCATACACAAGATTATATAGCCAAAACACGTCATACAATGTCATATGTAGCAAACAGGATGACAGGGTGGGGGTAAAGGATAAACGGTATATTGCTAACACCTGCAAGTGTGGGCAAACTGTATATGTCTAGCATCTTCCATCTCTGATTGGTTAGATCTTATTCAAGCAGGCTGTAAAATGTAACGACAGGAAAATGTAGCCGCGTGGGCTCAGTTCTACGTCCATGTAACATTCAGCAGATGTGACATTTCATGTAAAGTTCAGCCGTTGTAACATTTCCTTGTTGTGGTCTTGTTCAGCCGTCGTGACATTTCCTCAGAGGAAACAGGTGTAGGCGTTGGTTGATGCTGGTACCATCTTAGCTCAAGCTTCTGTTTCTGATATATCTGGTATAGTATTCGACAAGGGAAACTTATTGTTTCTCAAAATGGCGGCGATGAAACAAAATGGAAGCGAAGCATAACAGTATAGGAATATTTACCTTGACAATCCCCCTAAACACTAAGTTTTCCCTTGACGTGGTGACCTTTGAGACTGTCCATGTGTGGGGAGAGGGGAGGTGGATTTCTTCACCCAGCTATCTCAGAGACTGTCCCCTTATGAGACGCCCCCAGACAACTGGGTCCCTACGTTGGTTAACACATGGAGTTCTCCCATCTGTCCCTAACTAACTCTCTTGTCTGTATTTCGTCATAGAGGGTTTTGCCAAGTTTGTCCGGCGGGGTATATTTTTCCATATCTCCCTCGTTCATATACATATCCTCTTGATAAAGGAAAGTACCTGAGGGGTCAGTTGCATTGGTTACAGCTTTCCTGTATATGGGTACCACACAACATAGAATTATCAATCCTATGACTAGAAGCACTGCTACCACCAAACAGGCCTGTTGGAGAAATCCTTTGAAGCCCCCCAACCATTCTGAGAAGAAAGAAGTGTCAACTCCTGCATTCTCTTTCACCTCCCGAGCCAGCTTTTTAATTTTTGTAAGGGCTATCATAGTTTTTCCATTGTCTCCAGAGTTTTGAGGGATATAAGTACAACATTCTTCTCCTATCATCTCACAGACCCCACCTTTTTCAGCTAGGATCATATCAATGGCCAGTCTATTTTGAAGAGTCATTCTTGTATTGGGGCCCAGTTCCTCAACTATACCCTGGAAAGCATCTCTACTGAAATTAACAAATCTTTGTTCAGTGTAATATATATAATTTATCCAGTCCACGTTCCTGTTAATCTGTATTGTTGGGATGAGGGAAGGAAACCTGCTGTGATTTGGTTTTGGGCTTTATATTCGTCTGGGACTCCCCTTGGAACTCCTATGGAGTCTATGTAAACTTTGGGATCCTCAGCATAACCGAGGTGTAGTTGATCTAGGCTCCTTATCCCCCTCTTTGTTTCTGGACTTGTCTCATGATGAATCTCAGGGTCCCAGGGCATAATTTTGAACTGCATTGCCAATTTTACTAGGGTACACTGCCCCTTGTGGATTGATTAGCTCTATTTCTACCAGGGTAAGTGTTAATCTAGTTTTCAAAGACTTGCCATTCTTATCTTTACTATCCATAGCCTCTTTGGACTTGTACCCCCAGTCTGTCCCTGTGTTCCATCCCGCATCTGATCAGGAATAACAGTTGTCATTCCCTGGCCTGGTTGGACACATATAATGATTGTCTGGACAACCAATATAACCTCTTATAACCTGGTTGTCTGTAAAGTTCCAAATATTGACTGAGTTATCCATATTGACCCAGAGAGTGAAGCACCACCCATAAACAGTAGGAGCAAACAAAGCTGCAGAAAGGATATATATCAACAGCCTCATGGTTGTTGACCAGTCTTGTCTTTTTTACAGTGCGAGGAGTGAATCCAGGTGCTCTTTCCCTCAAGTTTCAGGGCCGTCGGGGTGGTCAGAACCACGGTATATGGTCCCTCAAATCTGGGTTGAAGACAATCTTTCCGGACAAACTTTTTTGCGTACACCAGGTCACCGGGCGTGGAGTCATGCACAGTGTTACTTGTAGATTCTGGGAGAGAAGCAGACACTGTAGAGTGGGTGTTAGTCAACTCTTTAGATAAAGCAATTACAAATTTTACTACTTTATCATTAGTTTCAGATAACTCTTGGGGTCTGATGTCTCCTATCTTGGGAGGGGCACCGAACAGGATCTCATAGGGGGTCAGCCCATGTTTGGCCTGGGGAGTGTGTCTAATATGATACAGTACTATGGGTAGGAGGTCAGGCCAGGGGAGGGGATAGTCTTGAGTCATTTTCAGAAGTTGGGTCTTAAGTGTGGAGTTCATTCTCTCCACTTTGCCTGAACTAGCGGGATGGTACGGAGTGTGGAGACCCAAATCTGTTCCCAGCATATTCCAGAGTTCCTTATAGACATTAGCCGTAAAGGCTGGTCCTTGGTCTGACTCTATCACTTGAGGAATTCCAAATCTGCAGGCTGTGACTCCCAGGATCCTGGTTCGGATCTGGAAGAGAACTGAAGACATTATCATGTACTTTCTTGAGTCTTTTATGCAAATCCCTTACATATGAGCTTAATACATGGTTACTCATTTCCAGTGCTTGGGGAAAGAAACATCTTAAACTAGGCACTTTGCCAAATAGTACTTCATATGGAGAGAGTCCAGTTTTTTTTATTTGGAGTGTACCTTACTGAGTATAGAGCTAGTGGTAAACATTCAGGCCAAGATTTCCCTGTTTCAGCCATGGCCTTTTGGATTTTTAACTTCAATGTCCCATTTAGTCTTTCTACTTTTCCACTGCTTTGTGGATAATATGGGGTGTGAAAAGCTTGTTGAATTCCCAGAGCTGTCAAGACTTCATTCATTATTTCACCTGTGAAATGTGTACCTCTGTCACTTTCGATCACCTCTGGTACTCCATACCTGCACACCACCTCCGCAAGCAGCTTCTTTGCGGTCGCCGCAGCCGTAGCCTTGGCAATCGGGAAAGCCTCCGGCCAACCTGAGAATAAATAAAAACACACCAACACGTGCTCCCATGACCCTGATTTTGGCAGCTGAATACAATCAATCTGCAGTCTCTGGAAAGAATAGAGGGGCCGAGGGGTGTGTTTGGGTGGTGTTTTGACTACCCTTCCCTGATTATGTGTAGCACATACCATACATCCCTGGCTCAAACCTTCTATACAGGTGGAAAAGCCTGGTGCCACCCAATGCTTCTGCATCATGCTCATTACAGCAGTTTTGGACTGGTGGGTTGGCCCATGTAACATCTGGGCAACCGCAGGGTACAACGCCCTTGGAAGGCATCGACGCATCCCTCTTCCCCATACCCCATTTGCTTCATTCAGACATGCACCTTCTTTTTCCCACTTTTCTACTTCCTCCTGGCGCACCTGAGCCTGCATCTGGGATAAGGCATCCACCGACACAAAGGGATTTTTGGGAGCGCTTACCTGGTGCATCGTTACCCCTTGGAGTGGTCTACTGGCTGCTGTTTTTGCTGCTGCATCGGCCATTGCGTTTCCTTTACTCACCTGATCAGTGCATCTGGTATGTGCTTTAACTTTTATGACAGCTACCTCTTTTGGTAATTGTAATGCATCAATTAACTGCTGGACTGCATCAGCATTTTTAATGGGATGTCCTGCTGCCGTCAGGAATCCTCTAGATTTCCAAATTGGACCAAAATCATGAGCTATACCGAATGCATATCTAAAATCTGTGTAGGTGTTAACAATTCTACCTTCAGCTATCTTACAGGCCTCGGTCAGAGCCTTAAGTTCAGCCTCCTGGGCTGACTGATATGGGAGCATTGGTTCTGCTTTGATTACTGCATTCAGGGAGACGATGGCATACCCGGTGTGGAAGGTACCTGAGTCATCTTGGTGGCGAGATCCATCTACAAAAAAATTCAAGATCAGCATTAAGTCTTTCAGTTTCAAACACTGTGGGTAGGCCTGCTGTTTCCTGTGCCATAAGCTGAACACAATCATAAGGAATCTCCTCTCTTGTATCTTCTTTGTACAATACCTGTCCCCTCCTTTAGATCCGAGAGAGGAGATTAATGTGGCAGGATTAAGTGTGGTACATCTCTGCAAAGAAACATTTGGAGGCATAAAAGTGCACATTGCAATCGAAGGTGACGTGCAGTGTTGAGCGATACGATACTGCAAATATCGGGTATCGGCCGATATTAGCTGTATCGGGCTTTCGATTCCGAGTACCGATATTTTCGTCATATCGGATACCGGAATCGGATTTGTCACTGTCACTGTGAATGTCCGTCGGTCGGGTCTGTCAGGAGTCAGCGGCACTTACCTGGCAGAAGATCTCCGGCGGTCACGTCCTGGACTGCTTGATGGCCGCCATTATCTTCTCCCTGGCGGTCACATGCAGTTTTTCGCGATAACTGCAGTGACTGCAGGGTAATCCCGGCCGTAAACCAGTCCGATGACGTCACCGCCGGGGAAGCAGGTAATCAGCTGTGCTGCGCCGGGATGACAGGCTCTGCCTGTCATTCTGATGTAGCAGAGCTGGATCGTCGTGGGACACTCGTTACTATGGACTGCGTCGGACAGGTGGTATACTGCTGGTTTTTTTTTTCATTTTTTTACAGGAGATCGATGGCGTCGCAGGATGAGACTGTAATAAAAGCAATGAAAACTGTGTTGTGTTTTTTATTAAATTAAAAAACTTTTTTATGAACATTCACCCGTCCAGGTACATCAACAATTTAACTATTTACATACAGGGACCCTGTCCGGGTTATTTATAATTCTTTGGCAGGGGTGTTCCAGGTACCACCTGGTACTCTTCTGATGCTTGCCAAACATCCGAGACACCAAGGACCACCAGGACCTGATGACGTCGTGTGGCCTGTACAGTCAAGTCGTGACCCGCTATATGTGTCTGTGTGGCCACCTCTTTCATCTCCCTCCGGGTCTGGAACCCTATGTCCCGGACTGAACGAACCCGAGGGGGCCTAACAGGCGCCGGGTACGGGCCAGCTATAGTTATCATGTCCATAGCTGGGGCTGCTGAGGAGACCACTGAGGGAGGCTGGGGAGATTTACGGCGTGGGGTGGGCACTTGTGCAGAGGCCTGGATGTGGGAGGCTGAAGGCTCCGAGGGTCTCACAGGTTCCTGACACTCTGGGGAGTAGGGGTCGCACCTGGTAACATTTAGGGCGTACCATCCATTGTAACCCCAGTGTCGGGTGTAAGTCACCAAGTCTCCTGGCAACAGGTCCCTCCCCGGGTGTCCTTCTGGGAGGTGAGCCTCCACGTCCCGCCGGGTCACAAAAACTTCTAAATAAAGTCCAGGCTCCTGGATAAAGCCCCAACCACCTTTCAATTTAAAGTTCCGTACTGCACCCTTACGCCGCGGCTCCCACAGGGTTCCTTTATCTTTTCTCATCCGGTCCTTATCTGCCCGGTCCTTCTCCAGGTTACGTTGCCGAAGCTTTTGGGATTCTCGCTGCTCCCTTTGTCGCTCGGCTTCCCGCTCCCAACGTCTCCACTCTTCCTCCTGATTCCGGTTGTAATTCTCCTCCACCAGCAGCTCCATGTCTCCACCATCAAACTGCAGCTTACAATGTCCGGTTTGCGGCAGCTCTCCTGGCGCCCCCCAGTCCTGGCGGCGCTCACCTGCGGAGGAAGCAGCCGGCTCTGGAACAGATGACAGTCGGGGCTCCGGTACAGACAGGTAGACCTCTGGTGCCTGCGCGGCCTCCTCCATGAGGACGGGTGTCGCTTCTTCTGTCTCAGCGACGGGGGCAGACAGCGGGATCTGGGGTGCTGCCGGTGCAGAGTTTTTTGCAGGAACGGGTGCCTCCACTGCGACAACGTCAACCGGATCACATTGCAAGGGCTGGGATGCCCGCACGGACTCCTCTACTAGAACGGGTGCCTCACCTTCCGGTACAGACACTTCAGGTAAGAGGGATTGGCGCCGCTCCAAGTTTAGTTTTAGGGCACGCCAGCTGGCTTCCATCCTGGCGACCTCCTCCCGGTGCCGGGCCAGGCCTCTTAGGGTATCCTCCGCTTCTTGCAGCGTAGGAGGGTTTCCAGGCCGGGTGCCCAACGGTGGTTCCGTGGCGATCGGGTCGCTTCCGTGGGGGAGAGCTCTGACTGCTCCATCCCTTCACACTTCTGCTCGTCGTGTCCATTAGCCATCTCTGCCAAGTCACATGTGTCATTAGCATCTGGAGAGGGCCCCTCTTTTGTAGGGAGGCGGGACCTTCGTGTTAGTTTCCGCACACTGAGGAGGATGAGGAGGCGGAACTGAAGAGCTGTGGGCACGATCTTACATTGCAGTACCATTTAGAGCCATCGTTTTCGCGTCACTGAGTGAGTGTACACCCACGAAGAGCACGCCCTTCTTCTTCACCAGTGCCTCGTCGTGACGCAGATATGGCGGAAAAATGGCAAATACATTCTCTGATGATTTTAGCAATTCTCAAGCACAAAACCAGTTCAATTCAGGCACACAGGACTCGCTTATAGCGAGCTACAGAATCCTGTTCGTGACGCTCAAGTTGAGTCGCACAGAGCCAGAGGTTTTGGGGGTACTCGGCACCGAGCCCGTCGACTTCTATGGGGTATGTCACGGCTTTACCCGGCAATTGAATCAGAGTCTATTTTACTATGTAGAAGTGTATAAACTATAAATATATGTATATATATATATATGTCACAATGACATGTATATATATATATGTATATATGTATTCTATGTGTGTATATTTTGTGTTTACAACGAAAGAAAGGGTTTTTTTTGTTGCGATATTTTGTTCCCATAGACTTACATGGGACTTCCGGTATCGGAATCGGATATCGACGATATTTAGTGATATCGGCGATACCATTCCGATACGATATTTTTAGATATCGAGCAGTATCGCTCAACACTAGTGACGTGCAGCTGAAAGGTGTGCCGGTTGCACCTGGTTCAGTATGGTGTATACATCATGAGGTATAAGTACTGTCAGTGGATGATCAAGCACGATGTCTGACAATTTGTGGAGCAATAGTCCTACAGCATGTACTGCCCGTACACAGGATGGGGCACCCCTAGCCACTGAAATAGGCTACTGGCCTTTGATTGTCACCATGTAACTGAGTCAATACTCCTGCCGCGTGTCCCTGCTGTTCATGGAGATACAGGGTGAATGGTAATTCATAGTTGGGGGTTCCTAGCGCTGGAGCTGCCACAATCCTGTTTTTGAGAGAATAAAAACAGTCTATACCTTCAGGAGTTAGTTTAAAAGGCACAATGGTGATACAGTCATAGTGAGGCTGCATGAGGATTGACACAGCATGTATCCACTGCCTGCAGTAGAAAACCAGTCCAAGAAATGTCCTAAGAGCGGCAACATTAACAGGAATAGAAAAATTCTGTACAGCTTCTTTGCGAGCGCTGGTCAGATGTCGAGATTTACAAAGTTGCAGTTTATCCTTTGACGCTTTACCACCAGCTTGGTACAGAAACAACATGAGTAATATTGTTGCAGTGCGACACTGTTTCCTGGAGGGGGCACAAATCAGTAAGTCATCAACATATTATAAAAATAACATTGGCAAAATCAATAACTGCGAACCAAGCAGCATCCTGAGATATCTGGAACAAAGTGTATATATATATATCTTATACCAGCCGATACATAGAGAGTTAAATCTCGTAGTTGAAGGGGGAAGCTGGAGTTTGCTCGTGAAGGTGGGGGCTAGGTTTTCACACGAGTACGCGCAGGCACGCGACGTCTTAGAGCCCAGAAATAATCTTTTGGCTCTTCTTCCTTTCCCTGAACTAGTGTAACTTCCTTTCTCTGCCTGTCTATCTTTACATGCTTTTTTTTCAACACTTCTGTAAACAGAACATCTGCTGCTGCGTCATTGACTTCTGCATTATCAGGTCCGTTCATACCAACATAACACTTGTATGTCTCATCTATCAGTCTATCGTATCTAGCTTCATCTGCCAACTTTCCTTCTTCTGTGTTACATATTCCTTCCACACTGAAGGCTGGAGTCTCCCCGTACTGGGCAGACCCATAATTTTATATAACTTTCTCACATCTTTGACAGCCTTCTTGCCTTCCCGTGACTACTAATTCACTGACTCCCAAAGAACCACCCTCTAACTTGTGGGGTTTTCCTGATTTAAACATGCGCATCATGATGTTAACAGAGTGCAATGATCTGTCGCGACTCAGACCACCGGCGTCACTTGCAGGTCACCACCCGTCAGTACAGAGTCCCCGCTCTATATACTGACAAGACAAAAGAGTCCCTGCTCTATTCTGTCCCTTCCCTAACTGTGGATGGTGACTTTACAGCACAGTTCGCCGTGACACTCTACACAGTACAGAGTCCCCGCTCTATGCAGACACTGGGGCTTCTCCTAATGAGGTTTCCCGTGTTAGACAAAGAGATCCTCCTCAATTTGTCAGACAAAGAGTCCCCGCTCAATTTGTCAGACAAAGAGTCCCCGCTCAATTTGTCACCTCCCAGACGAAGAGCCCTACTCAATTCGTCCTTTTCCCTTGGAGGAATTTGATTATGCGCACCCCTACCACAATTCTCTACAAGATACTAGAAATTTGGACACCTTCAAATTGTCACGGGAGGCAGCTATACCCACATCAACACTATACATCTACAGTCACGGGGGACAGCTATCTAGAACAGAGTACAGTGACCGGAGGAGGAGGAAGTGGTGCACACGAGTACGCGCAGGCACGCGACATCACTCGGTCTGACAGTGCTGGTTCGGGACGTGGCGTAGGGTCGCCCCCAGTCTCACCACTCGACTGGTCACTCACCCAGACCCAGACAGAAAACATGACAGGACCTACAGTGACTGACACACAGGCAAGTGAGACATATAAATATATGCTCTCAACTTACCGTGTTCGACGGAGGGTGATCAGTCCTCGAATTCAGTCACCGTGGGTACCACCGGGAAATCTATGAGACGGGTCTGGCAAGTAGCGAGCCGCTGGCCACGCCCCACGTTGGGCGCCAATTGTCGGGGTCGTAGCGACAAACCACTCGTCCTCCAGTCACTCCAAATTCAGGCTATGAGCATGGGTTAACCATTCAAAGAATGAGTCAGACAACAGGCTGGTTCAAACTCAGTGCATGCTCTGTACTGCTACTGGCTGGCAGTGATCTCAGCAATGTCCTGTCTTTATTTCCGCATACACAAGATTATATAGCCAAAACATGTCATACGATGTCATATGTAGCAAACAGGATGACAGGGTGGGGGTAAAGGATAAACGGTATATTGCTAACACCTGCAAGCGTGGGCAAACTGTATATGTCTAGCATCTTCCATCTCTGATTGGTTAGATCTTATTCAAGCAGGCTGTAAAATGTAACGACAGGAAAATGTAGCCGCGTGGGCTCAGTTCTACGTCCATGTAACATTCAGCAGATGTGACATTTCATGTAAAGTTCAGCCGTTGTAACATTTCCTTGTTGTGGTCTTGTTCAGCCGTCGTGACATTTCCTCAGAGGAAACAGGTGTAGGCGTTGGTTGATGCTGGTACCATCTTAGCTCAAGCTTCTGTTTCTGATATATCTGGTATAGTATTCGACAAGGGAAACTTATTGTTTCTCAAAATGGCGGCGATGAAACAAAATGGAAGCGAAGCATAACAGTATAGGAATATTTACCTTGACACAACATCATATCCCCACTGGAAATCATCCGCCCATTAAAGAAAGGTACCGGCATGTACCTCCAAATCACTACCAATGTGCCAAGAGTATGTTACTAGAGATGAAGGAGGCTGGGGTGATAAGAGACAGTTGTAGCCCCTGGGCAGCTCCACTAGTCCTCATTAGAAAGAAAGATGGTACAATGAGGATGTGTGTTGACTACAGAAAACTTAACAGCATTACCCACAAAGACGCCTATCCATTACCTAGGATAGAGGAATCACTAGCTGCATTGAGAACCGCTAACTATTTCTCTACCTTAGATCTCACTAGTGGGTATTGGCAGGTTCCCGTGGCAGAGGCAGACAAGGGAAGACCACCTTTGTAACACCAATGGGCCGCTCAGAGTTCAACTACATGCCGCTTGGGTTTTGCAGCGCGCCAGGAATGTTCCAGAGGTTGATGGAGTGCTGCCTTGGACACATGAACTTCTAAACAGTTCTGTTGTACCTTGATGACGTCATTGTCTTCTCCAAGACCTATGAGGAACATTTGGAGCACCTGGCCAAGGTGTTCGAAGCCCTGTCCAAATTTGGCCTAAAGGTGAAGCCGTCCAAATGCTACCTCCTGAAGCCCAAAGTGCAGTACCTAGGCCATGTAGTGAGCGCAGAAGGCATGGCGCCAGACCCTGACAAAGTCACTTATTAAGGCCTGTCAGACGCCCAGCAACATCCATGAAATACGCCAGTTCCTCGGGTTGGTAGGCTACTACCGAAGGTTCATCAAGGGCTTTACTGAAATAGCCGCACCCCTGCAAAACCTACTCGTGGGCCAACCAAAGAAGGCCAGGAAGAAGAGTTCTACGTTTGATTGGAATGACGAACTGGAAAGATCCTTCACTCGGTTGAAGATGGCTCTTACGGGGGATGAAGTTCTGGCCTACCCAGACTATAACCAACCATTCATCCTCTATACTAATGCCAGCAACGTTGGACTGGGAGCAGTGCTGTCACAGGTACAGAAAAGCAAAGAAAGAGTGGTCTCCTATGCCAGCAGGAAACTTCATCCCACTGAAAGGAACCCTGACAACTGCAGCTCCTTCAAGCTGGAGTTCCTCTCCATCGTCTGGGCTGTGACCGAGCGATTCAAACACTACCTAGCTGCGGCAAAGTTTACCATCTTCACGGACAACAATCGGCTGACTCACTTGGAAACCGCAAAGCTAGGTGCGCTGGAGCAGCGATGGATGGCCCGGCTGTCCAACTACGAGTTCACCATCAAGTACCGAGCGGGGCATAAGAATGCCAATGCTGATGCGCTGTCCAGAATGCCCAACTTATCAGATGGGGGAGAAGACCTGGACACACTCGAAGAAATTGAGTCACCAGCCTTCCACCGTCCAATTGCGATCCAATGTGCCCAAGGGGTGAAAAACAAGCGCTACGTCACGAAAGAGGCCACATTAAACCCATTGCCTCACCATGAGTGGGCAGAGACACAGAATAGCGACCCAGCAGTCCGCCTGGTAAAGGAGCTACTGACACAAGCAGACTCGTGTCCTGATTCAGATGCTCCACAAGAGACCCAGCAGTTGTGGAAGGAAAAGGGCAGGCTGTTCATCTTTGAGGGAAAGCTGTGTCGGTGGAGTGTCAATGCCCGAACTCACGAACTGGTCTGGCAGGTGGTAGTCCCGAGGCGAGATGCATCAATGGTCCTAGAAGCATACCACAATGGAGCAGGACACTTCGGATGGAAGAAGTTGGAAGTCCTACTCCGCCAGAGGTTCTACTGGATTGATATGAGGAAGGCCATTGAAGATTGGTGCCAAGAGTGTAGACCATGTAACTTGCGAAGAAAAGACCGTAACAGCCAGCGAGCCCCATTGCAGCCAATAATCACCAAACAGACACTTGAACTGGTAGCCTTGGACCATGTGAAGCTAACTCCAAGCCGGTCAGGCAATGTCTACGCTCTCACCATCATTGACCACTACTCAAGGTTCCTGGTAGTCGTGCCTGTGAAGGACCAAACAGCAAAGACAGCGGCCAAAGCATTTCAACAGCACTTTTGTCGCCCACATGGTTACCCTGAACGAGTGCTTACTGACCAAGGCCCAGCTTTTGAAGCAGAAATGTTCCAGGAGTTCTGTAACATGTACGGCTGCAAGAAAATCAGAACAACGCCGTACCATCCACAGACAAATGGCATGTGTGAGAAGATGAACCAAGTGGTAATTGACCTCTTGAAGACCTTGCCTCTGGAAGAGAGAAACTTGTGGCCAGAGAAGTTGCCAGATCTGGTGGATCTCTACAACCACATTCCGGTGAATTCTACCAACTGTACACCGGCCTACTTGATGAGAGCAAGACTTGGCAAATTGCCCATTGACTTGGACATGGGAGTCCTGATACCTGAGGTAACATCACCAGATGCAGACTGGGATATTGAGTGGCAGCAACAGTACCGCAAGGTGCAAGAATGTGTAGAGAAGAGTTTGTCTCAGGCAAGACAAAAACAAGAGAGAAATTACAACCAGCATGCACTTGCAGTTCCCTTGGCACCTGGAGAACACGTACTCAAAAGGAAAAGGCGACTCCACAAGCTTGACGACCAGTGGGAAGCTGAACCATATACCAGTATGCCCTCGGACTTCGAAAATACCAAGGTGTGCCTTATCAGTAAGGATGGAGGAGAAAACTCCACAGCAGTGTCCAGGGATCACCTAAAACTGTGTCCTGACCAGCTAAAAGAAAAGACCCAACTAATACTCTACTACACAGCAGCAGCACATGTGAGCCAGAGACTCCATATATGAGTGATTCCTGAAGCAGGCTAGAGCCTGTTATGAGAGTAAAGTTCCACCTAGACAAAAGACAGAGAGAGAGGAACTTGGACAGAGCTTATAGCAGCCAGTGCCTCAGAGAACAGCGCTAGAAAGGAGACCTCACATCCCACCTGTAATAAGGGGATTTGTATGAATACTCTGGAGGCGACTTCTGAGCTGGGGCTCTCTCCGGTGGTTGCTGAGGGTAATGAAAAATTGCTGAATGGCCTTCAGCTGGCTCTGAATGGTCTGATATAAGTGACCTGAGTTCCCATCAGCTTTGCCGGTAATCAATTGTTCTTCCTGGTCTTGCTTGGAGCACAGCTTGCATTCCTGCTCTCATTCAGATAAGTGATTTGCTTTTTTTTTCCTCTGGTTGGATTTTCCTTGCTGTTTGCTGCTTGCAGTGGACTTTAGCCTGGTCCCCTTTTGGGGTCTGGAGCTGCAATTGTGCTCATTTTGTGTTTGCACTTTTGCTTTGTTTCTTTGTCACTTTTTATTTGCTGAGTAGCTGTGTTTTACACCAGAGATCTGATTTAGGTGGTAGAGATCGTGTGATCTCAGGTTTTTTGTTAATCAGAAGTGTTGGTATTTTTGTCAGGGTTTTTTGGGTTGCAGTCAGAATTCTTTCCTATACTTTTCTGTCTAGACAGATTGGGCCCCAGCGTTTGCTCATTCTATTTTCTGTCTGTGTCCTTATTTTCTTCTTGTCTAACCACCATTACATGTTTGGGGGCTTCCTATTTCTTTGGGGGTTCTGCTAGGGGGCAGATAGCTTTCATCTTTCTGCCTATAGGTGTAGCTATCTCTCCGGCTGTGACGAGGCGTCTAGGATCACCGTAGGTACGCTCCATGGCTACTTCTAGTGTTGCGGTTAGTTTAGGGTCCTGCAATCCAATACGTTTCAGCCTCTCTGGTGTATTGCTACTTTGCTATTTCTCCTCAGCTACCGTTACATTTCAGTATTACCGGCCAAACTGAAAATTATATGGTACTCAAAGAAGGGTAAAAAAGGAAAAAGAAAAGGGAGTTGTCAGAAAAAAATTTTTTTCAGTTTGTTGCATTTTTTCCCCCCCTTTTTCTCTGGGTACTGAGGAGGAATTTTTTTTTCCTCAATGGAGTTTGCACAGTTGTCTGGCCGTGTGGAGCAGCTTGCCGCTGAGGTTCAGAGTATTGCTGCCTATCTTGATAGGTTGCCAGTTGTGGAACCTAGGACCCCATACAAGATTTATTTTTGGGGGATCGGTCTAAATTTCTGAATTTCAAAAATAACTGTGAGTTGTTTTTTGCCTTGAAGCCTAAGTCCTCAGGGAACGCAGCACAGCAGGTTCAAAAGTCATCTCTCTGCTGCGCGGCGACCCTCAGGATTGGGCTTTTTCCCTGACACCTGGGGATCCTGTTTTGAGTGATGCTGATGTATTTTTTCAGGCTCTGGGGTTATTGTACGATGAACCTAATCTCACTGATCAAGCTGAAAAGACCTTGTTGTCATTAAATCAGGGTCGTGAAGACGCTGAGCTATACTGTCAGAAATTCTGAAAGTCGGCAGTCCTGACCAAATGGAATGATGATGCTCTGGCAGCCCTTTTTCGGAAGGGTCTGTCAGAAAATGTAAAGGACGTTATGGTGGGATTCCCTGTTCCCTCTGGTCTCAATGATTCTATGTCTTTGGCTGTTCAAATTGACAGACGTTTGAGTGAGCGCAGAGGTATGCATGAGATAGCATTGCCTTGTGAGCCAGCTCCGGAGCCCATGCAGTGTGATGGAGTGACTTCTGGGGCTCAGCGTCATGAGTTTCGAAAGCGCAATGGGTTATGTTTCTACTGTGGTGACGCCTCTCATGCTATTTCCGTCTGCCCTAAGCGGGGAAGACGTTTTGCGCGCTCAGTTGTCTTGGGTAGCGTTCAGACTAAATTTCTGTTGACTGTTACCCTGATTTGCTCCATGTCCACATTTTCGGCTCAGGCTTTTGTTGATTCAGGAGCAGCTATTAATCTGATGGATTTTGACTTTGCCAAACGTTGTGGGTTTCCCATGATACCCCTGCGGAAGTCTATTCCCCTACTGGGCATTGATTCTACCCCTTTGGCGGAGAATAAACGCCAGTTTTCTACTCAAGTGATAATGAGGGTTGAACCAGATCATCAGGAGAACTGCAAATTTCTGGTGTTGCATAATCTGCATGACATTATTGTACTGGATTTCCCTTGGTTACAGACTCATAATCCTGTTTTGGATTGGAAATCTGTGTCTGTGACCAGTTGGGGCTGCCAATGTGTTAATACTGACACTCCTGTTTTTTCTGCCTCTCCCCAGTCTCAGGATGTCCCTGACTTTTTGACTGATTTTTCTGATGTGTTAAGTGAGAGTAACTCTGCATCCTTACCTCCTCATAGGAGCTATGATTGCGCTATTGAGTTAGTGCCTGGTGGTAAATTTCCTAAAGGTCGCCTTTTTAATTTAACTGTAACTGAACACGATGCTATGCAATCTTATATCAAGGAGTCTTTGGAGAAGGGTCATATCAGACCATCCTCTTCACCCTTGGGCTCTGGTTTTTTCTTTGTGGCCAAAAAGGATGGTTCATTGAGGCCGTGTATTGATTATCGCCTTCTGAATAAGATCACTGTTAAATATCAATATCCGTTTCCCTTGATTTCTGACTTATTTTCCAGAGTTAAAAGTGCTAGTTGGTTTACCAAGCTTGACCTCAGGGGGGCGTATAACCTTATTCGCATTAAGCACGGGGATGAATGGAAGATGGCGTTTAATACCCCAGAGGGGCATTTTGAGTACCTAGTGATGCCTTTTGGGCTTACTAATGCCCCTTCCATCTTCCAATCCTTCATGAATGATATTTTCAGGGATTTTGTGGATAAATTTCTGATCGTTTATTTGGATGATATCTTGATTTTTTCCAACGACTGGGACTCTCATGTGAAACATGTTCGGACAGTGTTCCAGATTTTAAGAGAGAATGCACTCTATGTGAAGGGATCAAAGTGTCTTTTTGGCGTATAGAAGGTCTCATTTCTGGGATTCATTTTGTCTCCGTCTGTTATTGAAATAGACCCGGTTAAGTTTCAGGCCATCTGTGATTGGGTTCAACCTACTTCATTGAAGGCTCTTCAGAGATTTTTGGGTTTTGCCAATTTTTATCGTAAATTTAATATTAATTTCTCCGGTATTGTTAAACCATTGACTGATTTGACCAAAAAGGGTTCCGATGTGGTGAATTGGCCTCCTGAGGCAGTTTCTGCAATTTCAGGAACTTAAGCAGAGATTCATTTCTGCTCCTGTTCTACGGCAGCCTGATGTTTCTCTGCCGTTTCAGGTGGAGGTTGATGCCTCTGAGATTGTGTCAGGTGCCGTTTTGTCCCAAAGGGATCCAGAGACCTCTAAGAGTAACCCTTGTGCCTTTTTCTCTCGAAAATTTTCTCCAACTGAACGTAATTCTTACGTGGGTAATCGGGAGTTATTGGCCATGAAGTGGGCCTGTGAAGAGTGGAGACATTGGCTGGAAGGAGCCAAACATCAGGTGGTGGTCCTCACGGACCATAAGAACCTGGTTTATCTCGAATCAGCGAAGCGACTTAATCCTAGACAGGCCAGGTGGGCCTTGTTTTTCACACGTTTTAATTTTGTGGTTTCTTTTCTTCTGGGCACTAAGAATGTTAAGGCGGATGCCCTTAGTTATCTAATCCTGCTGTTATTTTGAAAGAGGGTGTAGTTCTTTCCGCCATCTCGCCCAATTTGAGACTGGCTCTGGAGGGGTGTCAGGAGGATAAACCTGAGTGCTGCATTGTTGGGAAATTTTTTGTCCCAGACCAGTGGAAGAAGAGTGTGATGTCTGAGATTCATTGTTCCGTGTTGGCTGGTCATCCCGGGATTTTTGGTACCAGAGGTTTGGTGAGTCGGTCCTTTTGGTGGCCTACTTTGTCTCGTGACGTCAGGGACTTTGTGCAGTCCTGTGGGACTTGCTCTCGTTCCAAGCCTTGCTCTTGTTCTAGTGGTTTGTTAATGCCATTACCTGTACCCAAGAGGCCATGGACCCATATTTCTATGGATTTTATTTCCGACCTCCCTGTCTCTCAGAGAATGATCGTTATCTGGGTAATCTGTGATAGGTTTTCCAAGATGATACATCTTGTGCCATTACCTAAGTTGCCTTCCTCGTCCGAATTGGTGCCTTTGTTCTTTCATGGCATTCCGGAGAACATTGTGTCTGACAGAGGAGTCCAGTTTGTTTCCAGATTTTGGAGGACATTTTGTTCCAAACTTGGTGTTCAGTTATCTTTCTACTCTGCATTTCACCCTCAGACCAATGGACAAACCGAGAGAACAAACCAGACCTTGGAGACTTATTTGAGATGTTATGTGTCTGCTGATCAAGATGACTGGGTCTCTTTTTTGCCTTTGGCTGAGTTTGCTCTTAATAATAGGGCTAGCTCTGCCACCTTGATGTCTCCATTTTTCTGCAATTCTGGGTTTCACCCTCGATTTTCTTCAGGACTGGCGGAGGCTTCTGTCTGTCCGGGGGTTGATTCTTTTGAGGAGCGTATGCAGCAGATTTGGGACCAGGTAGTGGAGAGGTTGTCTCTCTCTCAAGAGAAGGCCCAGTGGTTTGCCAACCGGCATAGGACTGATGGTCCTCGTTTTAAAGTGGGGGACTTGGTTTGGTTGTCCTCAAGAAATATCCCTATGAAGGTTGCATCTCCAAAATTTAAGCCAGGGTTCATTGGACCTTATAAGATCATGGAAATTATTAATCCGGTTTCCTTCCGTTTGCTTCTTCCAGGGACATTTAAGATCCATAGCCATAAGGTGTTCCACAAGTCCTTATTGAAGAGGTTTGTCGAGCCAGTGGTTCCTATGGCTGCGCCTCCCGACCCTGTTTTGGTTGAGGGCAATTTGGAGTATGTGGTTGAGAAAATATTGGATTCTCGTTTTGCTAGACAGAAACTCCAGTATTTGGTTAAGTGGAGAGGTTATGGTCAGGAGGACAATTCTTGGGTGTTTGCTTCGGACATCCATGCTGGGAGACTGATCCATGCCTATCATCGAGCTCATCCTGATCGGCCTGGTTGCGCAAGTGAGGGTTCATTGACCCCTCCTCAAGGGGGGGTACTGTTGTGAATTACTCTGGAGGCAACTTCTGAGCTGGGGCTCCCTCCGGTGGTTGCTGAGGGTAATGAACTAATTGCTGAATGGCCTTCAGCTGGCTCTAAATGATCTGATATAAGTGACCTGAGTTCCCAATCAGCCTTGCCGGTAATCAATTGTTCTTCCTGGTCTTGCTTGGAGCACAGCTTGCATTCCTGCTCTCATTCAGATAAGTGATTTGCTGTTTTTTTTCCTCTGGTTGGATTTTCCTTGCTGTTTGCTGCTTGCAGTGGACTTCAGCCTGGTCCCCTTTTGGGGTCTGGCGCTGCAATTATGCTCATTTTGTGTTTGCACTTTTGCTCTGTTCCTTTGTCACTTTTTATTTGCTGAGTAGCTGTGTTTTACACCAGAGATCTGATTTAGGTGGTAGAGATCGTGTGATCTCAGGTTTTTTGTTAATCAGAAGTGTTGGTATTTTTGTCAGGGTTTTTTTGGGTTGCAGTCAGAATTCTTTCCTATACTTTTCTGTCTAGACAGATTGGGCCCCAGCATTTGCTCATTCTATTTTCTGTCTGTGTCCTTATTTTCTTCTTGTCTAACCGCCATTACATGTTTGGGGGCTTCCTATTTCTTTGGGGGTTCTGCTACGGGGCAGATAGCTTTCATCTTTCTACCTTTAGGTGTAGCTATCTCTCCGGCTGTGACGAGGCGTCTAGGATCACTGTAGGTACGCTCCACGGCTACTTCTAGTGTTGCGGTTTGTTTAGGGTCCTGAAATCCAATAGGTTTCAGCCTCTCTGGTGTATTGCTACTTTGCTATTTCTCCTCAGCTACCGAAACATAACAGGGATTTCAAATTGCTTTCAGGCCGACCGACTCCAGCACCATCTGTACTCAATGCACTGGATACTTTGCCTGCAAGAACTGTAAGTAAAGCTTTGGAAACTGCAATTGACTGTCTCCTCAAGTCCTTCCTGTAGCACACACTCCACTCTGCTACATCTTCCAGCACCATTACTTTCCTATACATCTCACTGCCGAGTGACAAGCTTCACTTGTGGGAAGCTATTCCAACTCTGCTGCATCACACCATCAGTCTCAGAGAATCTGCCTGCAGCGCTGGTCACCTCTGACCAGATACCACAAGTGGCATCACGAATACTTACTACAAACTCTATCATCCCCTGTAAATATTCCCCTTTTAGTGGACGCTCAGGGCCACGGACCGAGTCACTGCCGCTGTGACACATCCCTTCAATACACCGGCCCGGTACCGAGTATCCCACTGCCCTGGCGGGCGATCCACCCCTCCAGCATTATCTCCACCCCACACTCTGTTAAATTATAATTATTTTTTTAAATCATTTGTTAATAAAAAAACATTTTATTGGTTCAAAATTTTGTCTTTCATTTATTTATAAGGTTTTTAAGGTTAAATACTTTGGTTAAAACAAGTTAAAATACTGTGGGTAAAGAAGGTAAAATACTTTGGGTAATACACAACCAGGTACACAACTTGGGTAAAGAAAGTAAAATACTTTGGGTAAAGAATAGAAAAATACTTTTGGTCCAGAAGGTCAATGACTTTTGGTTACAAGGTCCAAGAGAAATTTTTCAAACTCTCTCATTCTGCCAGTCTACTCTTCCTTGAGGTGAAATAAAGTATTCAGCAAATTTGTCCCTCATTCTGGAAACTGACACAGAACTTCTATACGTAATGTTGTGATAATCATGGAAGGTGGTCATCAATGGAAATCTGTTCCTTGCATATAACAAAATTGTGCAGGAACACGCAAGCTTTCACCACCTTGTCCACAGTTTCAGTCTTCAGGTTGATAGCGGTTAATAGAATGCGCCATTTGGCTGTCAGAATCCCAAAAGCGCACTCCACCATTCTTCGTGCTCGTGTGAGGCGGTAATTAAAATTTCTTTTAGTTGGCATCAATCCACTACTGGAGTATGGTTTCAGCAAGTGTTCCAATAGTTGAAAGGCTTCATCCCCAACACAAACAAATGGCATTAGTGTCCCTGATGTTTCAGTCAGCGGTCTTGGGGGTGGAAATTGGAAGTTGTTTCCATAGAGATGACGCCCATTGCAGACAATTTGAAAACTTGGGAATCATTGGAGTGGCCATAGGCCCCAATATCATCCACTATAAACTTGTATTCAGCGTCAGCGATGGCCATGAGCACAATGGAGAAATATTTTTTATAGTTAAAATATTCCGATCCAGATCCAGCAGGTTTGACGATGCGGATATGTTTCCTGTCCACTGCACCCAAGCAATTGGGAAACTGACAGATTTGCTGGAATTTATCTGCAATTTCCAGCCAACTCTCGGTTGTAGGTTGTGGTATAAACTCGCCATGTAAAGAGTCCCAAAATGCACGGCATGTGTGCTTCACAATTCCGGAGATGGTGGAAATCCCAAGTCTGAACTGGAAATGGAGTGACGAAAGGGATTCTCCAGTTGCAAGGAATCTGTGAAAAAAAATGGAAAAATTAGTACAAAATAACAGCAATAACATTACAGTTATAAGTCAGCTTTAACAGTTGTAGATACTATAAAAAGAATTATTAAAAATTACCAGCAACAACATTACAGTTAGAAGTGTGCTTTAAAAGGAGGAGATATAATAAATATGGCTTACCGAAGAGTCAACATCAGACGCTCCGCCGGTGAAATGGAGAAGCGGCAATATGTGTTACTTCTTCTGATGAGCTGTCCAATTCGTTCCACCAATAAATCAAAGTTCTCCATTTGCATCTGAACATATGAGAAAAATTTCTCGGGGTTTCCTCGTAGCTCCATGTATAGTGTAGAATACACCCGACGCGTCATTCTCTGGGCTGTGATGGGGTGGATCCACAAATTTCGCCGGCGAAGATGCATGAAGCACTGCTGTCTCTCTCGCTCCTTCTCCAGAACAATCGCTTTCAAACGATTCGCCTCAACAGTAAAATCCACATTAATCTTCAGAATGTTTGCTATCACGCCGCCCATCTTCGCCAGCCACTTGCTCTTCTCTACAACCTGCACTTGCTCCTCTACAACCTGTTAAAGATGGGCTGTAGGAACACTGTATATATAGGTTTTCAGTAGCCAATCATGTTTGGGAGCCTCCCATGGGCGTTTTTAAAAACCGGATCCGTCGTAAAATGGATAAAAAAATAGACGAAACTGATTAAACGGATCCGTTTTTTTGACGGATCCTTCTAGTAGATCCGGCAAAAAAACAGTTCCTTTTCATCCGTTTTCCACAATTTACGCCAGACCCGTCGCTCCGGCACAACGCCTGATCCTGCCTGCCGGAAAAAACCTGATGTGTGAAAGTAGCCTTAGCTGTACACAGATCTTTATTTAGAGTGGCGATATGTTGCCCTCTTCAGGTTATTATTCATACCACATCTAAATAGATAAAAATAGATTAAATAAAGTTTTTTTTATATTAATATTAGGTACATTTTCAAATTAAATAATAGAGAGTAATTAATGTGATATTATATAACATTTACCGTGAGAGTCATCATTACTAAAATACAGACAGGAACAGAGTATTAACCCCTCTCTGCCATCGGACGTACTATCCCGTCCATAAAACCCGTGCCAATCTGCCCATGGACGGGATAGTACGTCCAAGGTGATCAGCTGCGCTCCCTGGGGGAGTACAGCTGATCGCCGCCGGGTGTCAGCTGGTTATCACAGCTGACACCTGTCACTATGTGGCAGGAGCGGTTAAAGACTGCTCCCGGCACATTAACCCCTGGCACACCGTGATCAGACATGATCGCGGTGTACCAGGGGCACAGGAGAGCATCGCGCAGGGAGGGGGCTCCCTGCGTGCTCCCCTGAGGCCCTCAGAACAGTGCGATATAACCGCGCTGTTCTGAAGGCCTCTTCCCTGCAGGACCCTGGATCCAAGATGGCTGCCGGGTCCTGCAGGGAGGCAGCTTCCTCAGTGCCTGCTGAGAGCAGGCACTGAGAAGCCTGCAGCAGTGCCAGGGCGATCGCTGGTGCGACAGAGTGCTGTGCACACTGTCACACCAGCGATCTGATAAAATACAGTGATGTCCCTCCCTGGGACACAGTAAAAAAGTTAAAAAAAAATCAAAATCAGAAGTGTAAAAAAAATTTTTCAAAATAAAATAATTAAAAAAAATATTCCCCAATAAATTAATTTCTTCCTGTAAATAAAAAAAAACAAAACAATAAAAGTACACATATTTGGTATCGCCGCGTCCGTAACAACCCACCTATAAAACTGTCCCACTAGTTAACCCCTTTAGTGAACCCCTTAAAAAAAAAAGAAAACAAAGCAAAAAATCAATGCTTTATCATCATACCGCCGAACAAAAAGTGGAATAACACGCGATCAAAAAATCGATATAAATAAACATGCAACCGCTGAAATCGGCATCTTGTCCCGCAAAAAACCAGCCACAACACAGCATCATCAGCAAAAAAATAAAAAAGTTATAGCTCGCAGAATAAAGCGATGCAAAAATAATAATTTTTTATATAAAATTGTTTTTATTGTACAGTATAAAAGAGACAAAACATAAAAAAATGATATAAATGAGGTATCGCCGTAATCGTACTGACACGAACAACAAAAACTGCTTTATCAATTTTACCACACGCGGAACGGTATAAACGCCCCCCCCCCAAAAGAAATTCATGAATTGCTGATTTTTGTTCATTCTAACCTCCCAAAAATCGAAATAAAAAGAGATCAAAAAATGTCATGCGCCCGAAAATTGTACCAATAAAAATGTCAACTCGTTCCGCAAAAAATAAGACCTCACATGACTCTGTGGGCCAAAATAAGGAAAAATTACAGCTCTCAAAATGTGATGCAAAAACAATTTTTTGCAATAAAAAGCATCTTTTAGCGTGGGACAGCTGCCAAACATAAAAACCCGCTATAAATAGTAAATCAAACCCCCTTTATCACCTCATTAGCTATGGAAAAATAATAAAATTTAAACAATGTATTTTTTTCCATTTTCCTATTAGGGTTAGGGTTGGGGCTAAAGTTAGGGTTAGGGTTGTGGCCAGGGCCGGTGTCAGCACCCGACATACCCGGGCAAGTGCCAGGGCCCTGAGCAGGAGGGGGCCCACTTGCTGTCAGGCACCCCGGTGCCCGTTAGTGGAGGAGAGCGCTGCCAGCGCCTAAACTGGGCCCCCCCTCTTGCTCAGGGCCCCGGCAGTAGCCGGCGCAATACTTACCTCTCCCCATGCCTCCGCTGCCACAGCTCCAGGCTCCAGGGGGCGCCTGCAGGGCGCCCGCGCTTCCTCTCACAGCAGCGCCCCTGAATGACGTCATCATTCAGCGGCCGGCTATGGCAGAGAGAGCGCGGACGCCGGACAGGTGAGATGTGTGTGTGTGTATCAGTGTGTGTGTATGTAGTGCGGTGCTTTGTGTGTGTGTATGTGAGAGAGTGCTGTGGTGCTGTATGTGTGATGGTGGTGGGGGGAGGCAGTGATAAGGATGATGGGGAGGTGATGAAGATGGGGAGGCAATGATGATGATGATGGGGAGGCAATGATGATGGGGAGCGGATGATGATGTGGAGGCAATGATGATGGGGAGGCGATGATGATGGGGAGGCGATGATGATGGGGAGGCAATGATGATGATGATGGGGAGGCGATGATGATGGAGAGGCGATGATGATGGGGAGACAATGATGATGGGGAGGCGATGATGATGGGGATGCATGATGATGGGGAGGCAATGATGATGATGAGGAGGCAATTGATGATGATCATGGGGAGGCAATGATGATGATGGGGAGGAAATGATGATGATAATGGGGAAGCAATGATGATGATAATGGGGAGTCTTTCCACAGCACCCTTTCCTGAGCCGTAACAGCGCAGAACGGAGCACAGTGCAGAGGAGAGCTCCATATTTTGTATGGAGCATTATATGGGGACCAGTGTCCTGTATGGAGCATTATTTGGGGTCCAATAGTCTTTATGGAGCATTATATTTGGCCCATAATACTGTATGGAGGACTATGTGGTGCCCATAATATTGTATGGAGGACTGTACTGTCCAGTCTGTACTGTGCGCTGTGAGGATTTGGCGGTTTCTGAGCTATTGTAGAATTTACAATAGATATCACTCATGTAATGAAAGAAGAGAAGTGTTTGGCATTGTACTATACCCATATTTCTCTGCAGTATCTGTGCATCATGAATCGTGGTCTGTGTTAAAGGGGCCCACTGAGAATCTTTCGCCCGGGGCCCATAAAAACCTGGAGCCGGCCCTGATTGTGGCTAAAGTTAGCATTAGGGTTAAGGTTGGGATTAGGGGTTAGGGGTGTGCTGGGGTTAGCTTTGTGGTTAGGGTTAGGGTTGGGACTAGGTTTATGGGTGTGTTGGGGTTAGGGTTGGAGTTAGAATTGGGGGGGTTTTCATTGTTTAGGCACATCAGGGGCTCTCCAAACATGACATGGCATATGATTTGAATTCCAGCCAATTCTGCGTTGAAAAAGTCAAACGGTGCTCCTTCCCTTCTGAGCTCTGCCATGCGCTCAAATAGTAGTTTACCCCCACATATGGGGTACCAGCTTACTCAGGACAAATTGCACAATAACTCTTGGGGTCCAATTTCTTCTGTTACCATTGGGAAAATTGGGGGCAAAAATATCATTTTGTGGAAAAAAAATATGATTTTTTATTTTTATGGCTCTACGTTATAAACGTCTGTGACTCACTCGGGGGTTCAAAGCTCTCACCACACATCTAGATAAGTTCCTTTGGGGGTCTAGTTTCCAAAATGGGGTCACTTGTGGGGGTTTCCACTGTTTAAGCACATCAGGCGCTCTCCAAACGCGACATGACGCCCACCGGCCATTCCATCAAAGTCTGCAATCCAAAACGTCACTACTTCCCTTCTGAGCCCCGACGTGTGTACATACAGTAGTTTTCTCCCACATATGGGGTATCAGCGTGCTCAGGACAAATTGAACAACAACTTTTCGTGTCCAATTTCTCCTGTTACCCTTGAGAAAGTAAAAAACTGGGGACTAAAAGATCATGTTTGTGGAAAAAATATGATTTTTTTATTTTCATGCCGGGGCATTATAAACTTCTGTGAAGCACTTGGGGGTTCAAAGTGCTCACCACGGATCTAGATAAGTTCCTTAGAGGGTCTAGTTTCCAAAATGGGGTCACTTGTGGGGGGTTTCCACTATTTAAGCACATCAGGGGCTCTGCAAACTGAACATGACACCCATCAAAGTCAGCATTCCAAAATGTCATTACTTACTTTCTGAGCCCTGCCTTGCGCCCAAATAGTTTCCCCCCAATATGGGGTATCAGCGTACTCAGGACAAATTGGACAAAAATGTTTGGGGTCCAATTTCCTTGGGAAAAATCAAAAATTGGGGACTAAAAAATCATTTTTGCCTTTTTTTTTTTTCACACCCAGGCATTATAAACTTTAGTGAAACACTTGGGACTTCAAAGTGCTCACAACAGATCTAGATAAGTTCCTTAGGGGGTCTAGTTTCCAAAATGGTGTTACTTGTGGGGGGTTTCCACTGTTTAGCACATCAGGGGCTCTCCAAACACGACATGGCGTCCAATCTCTATTCCGGCCAATTTTGATTTGAAAAAGTCAAATGGTGCTCCTTCCGAACTCTGCCGTGCGCACAAACAGTGGTTCCCCCCACATATGGATTATCAGCGTACTCAGAACAAATTGGACAACAACTTTTGTGGTCCAATTTCTCTTGTTACCCTTGGAAAAATAAAAAATTGGTGACTAAAAAATTTTTTTGTGGGAAGAAAAATAGGATTTTTTATTTTCATGCCCGTGCATTATAAACTTTAGTGAAACACTTGGGGGTTCAAAGTGCTCATTACAGATCTAGGGGGTCTAGTTTCCAAAATGGGGTCACTTTTTGGGGGGTTTCCACTGTTTAGGCACATCAGGGGCTCTCTAAACGCGATATGGGGTCCAATCTCATTTCCAGCCAATTTTGGTTTGAAAAAGTCAAACGGCGCTCCTTCCATTCTGAGCCCTGCCGTGCGCCCAGACAGTGGTTTTTCCCCACATATGGGGTATAGGCTTACTCTGGAGGAATTGCACAACAACTTCATTTGTCCATTTTCTCCTTTTACCCTTGTGAAAATAAAAAAAATGTTTGTAAAAGATCATTTTTGTGACTAAAAAGTTAAATGTTCATTTTTTCCTTCCACGTTGCTTCCACGAAGCACCTGAAGGGTTAATAAACTTTTTGAATGTGGTTTGAGTACCTAAAGGGGTGCAGTTTTTAGAATAGTGTTACTTTTGAGTATTTTCTGTCATATAGACCCCTCAAAGTGACTTCAAATGTGAGGTGGTCCCTAAAAAAATGGTTTTGCAAATTTTGTTGTAAAAATGAGATATCGCTGGTCAACTTTTAGCCCTTATAACTTCCTAACAAAAAAAAATTTTGGTTCCAAAATTGTGCTGATGTAAAGTAGACATGTGGCAAATGTTAGTTAGTAACATAGTTATTTAGTAACTATTTTGTGTGACATATGTCTCTGTTTTAAGGGAATAAAAATTCAATATTTGAAAATTGCAAAATTAAAATTTTTTGCCATATTTCCATTTTTTTCATAAATAAACGCAAGTTATATAGAAGAAATTTTACCACTGTCATGAAGTACAATATGTCACGAGAAAACATTCTTAGAATTGAGAAGATCCGTTGAAGTGTTCCAAAGTTATAACCTCATAAAGAGACAGTGGTCAGAATTGTAAAAATTGGCCCGGTAAATAACGTGCAAACCACCCTTGGGGATTAAGGGGTTAAAACTATTTTAAAAAATCGCTAAATAAATTAAAAAAAAGAAAAATTAAACTAATAAATATATATATTTATGTTAAAAAAAAAATACACATATTTGGTATTGCCGCGTCCGGAAAGTGCCAACCTATAAAAGTGTCACACATGTTAATTCCTTCAGTGCACACCGTAAAAAAAAAGCATTGCTTTTTCATCATGCCTCCAAACATAAAGTAGAATAAAACGCAATCTAAATGCAAATCAAAATAAAAATGGTAACTATGAAAACGTCTTCTTGGCCTGCAATAATCAAGCTGCTTTACAGCTCCAACAGCAGAAAAATAAAAGTTATAGCTCTCAGAATAAAGCGATGCAAAAATAATTATTTTATCTATAAAATAGTTTTTATTGTGAACAAGCGTCAAAACATAAAAAAATAAATAAATGTGGTTTGACTGTAATTGTACTGACCCGAAGAATAAAGCTGCCCTATCAATTTTACCACTGCTGCCTTATCAATTTTACCACACACAGATCGGCAATAAAAAAAATCCTAAAGAAAAATTACTGATTTACTGGTGTTTGATTATTCTGTCTCCCAAAAATCAGAATAGAAAGCGATAAAAAATGTGATGTGCCCAAAAATGGTACCAATAAAAACGTCAGCTCGACCAGCAAAAAACAAGCCCTCACAATACTCTGTTGGCTCAAATATGGAAAAATTATAGCTCTCAAAATTTGGTGATGCAAACACTTCATTTTGCAATAAAAAGCATCTTTTAGTGTGTGACAGCAGCCAAACATAAAAACCCAATATAAATCTGGAATTGCTGTAATCGCACCGACCCGCAGAATAAAGTCCCTTAATCACTTCCCATATTTTTCGGATTATAGGACGCTCCGGATTATATGACGCACCCCAAATTTTGAGGAGAAAAATTTCAGCGCTGAAATCTCATCTCCTGAGATCTTGATGCAGAGATCTCCATCTGCTCATGCGCCAACCCCGGTGGCCATTTTCCTGGAGTACACCGCACAGGAAACCATGGAACTGTGGGGGGGCTCTGGCCTTTCCCAAAATGTCGGCAGAGCCCCACACAGTATCGGACACACCAGCAGCACCACCGGACCCTCCCGCAGCACCAGACACCCCCATAGCACCGCTGGGCTCCTGCAGCACCTCTGGACACCCCCTCATACTAGCCTGCAGCAACGATATCTGTAAGGTACCGTATATACTCATGTATAAGCCGACCCCCCTAATTTTGCCACAAAAAAACTGGGAAAACTTATTGACTCACGTATAAGCCTAGGGTGGAAAATGCAGCAGCTACTGGTAAATTTGAAAAATAAAAAAAGATACCAATCAAAGTAAAATTAATTGAGACATCAGTAGGTTAAATGTTTTTGAATATCCATATTGAATCAGGAGCCCCATATAATGCTCCAGACAGTTCATGATGGCCCCTTAAGATGCTCCATACAAAATACGCCCCATATAATGCTGCACAAAGGTTAATAATGGCTTCATAAGATGCTCCACAGAATAATATGCCCCATATGCTGCTCCATAAAGGTTATGGCCCCATAAGATGCTCCATAGATTATGCCCCATAAGATGCTCCATAGATTATGCCCATAAGATGCTCCATAGATTATGCCCCATGTTAAAAATGCTTATTTTAAGTATATTTTTCCAGGACTTGTTACCAGATGCGATATTCTAAAGAAAATGTCAAAATGTTTCTTATAAAAAAATGTAATGGTTTATTGGACTGTTCATCAAAAAAACATCATTGCAGGAAAACATAAAATGAGTGAAATAGTTACGAAGAGATTGTCCAATTGTCCATAGCAAAACTTATACACATCTTTCCTTGGTGTCCTGAATGGTAAAAATGACATTCTGGCCTTGTCAGCAGCATAGCAGGGAAGCAACACGTGGTTACATGGCAGCTGGCTGTTCATTCATCGTAGTCCTTGTCACATGTGTCTGTAGAGAGAGTGAGAGAGCAAGAGCCACCCCCTCCTTCGTGTAGTCATTATATATGTCCCTTAGATCACGTGGTCTCTATATATGGGAATGACACTTTACCATACAGAAATAGCATCTGTAATGTCAGCTGAAAGTCAATGTACTCAGTACAGAATTGAGTGTATAACGAATAAATCCATAACCAATAATTAATATTTAACAATTCCCCTTTTGAGGGTGACAGACATTAATTGGAACCCTCAAAGTAGAGAAGTTCATCTTTAGGATAATCAGATTTTCTTTCTTCTTTTCTTCTTCTTTGGCAAAAATAATTTTAATTTCAATAATAATAATAATCATATAATATACAGATTATTGTTACATGCACTCAATAACATAATTATGCGAATTCATGTTATGGTAAGCCGTGACCAATATTCATATAAAATATGTGTATTATACTTTCCTAAACCTAAATCGAAGCATCTCCGGTCCAGTCATCATCATCTGATGTCATCTGGTCTTCATTTTGACGTCTTGTTCTTGATTCTTTTAAAACACAGTCTTTATACGATAATTCCTTTGAAATAACATGTAGATATTGTGGAGACCGTGTGTCATGTGTCAATCAAAGTCCATAAATTCAAATGTTGATAAGAAAACAAAGTCCATTGATGAAATGAAGCTTTAATATCTGAGCAGTGTCACCTTTAAAGACCTGGACTTACATTGGCTCTCCTTGGATATTTCTGGAATCCTCCATGCCATCCGCAATGGTCTTGGAACAGGTGTGACGTCTTTGGTCAGCAAAGCAAGGGTTAAAATGACTCTTCCTTGCTAAAGATAGCACCATAACCAGTCCTTAGTCCTAATGTACAGGACTCATGTCAGGGTTGTAGCTTCCTGACAATTACCTTATTGTTCACCAGCTTTCATTGAAGCTTCATAGGTGATAGGAAACCACTGGAACGTGATAAAAGCGTGATAGCACAGTTCATATTAGCATCATAGGATCATCGTCCTCTGCCATTGTGGATGTCAGGTTAGATACTGCAATCGTGGCTGTCAGTGGTGGATACTGCAGTTCTTGTCAGTGGTGAATACTGCAGTTGTAATTGACACAGTCTATTATTACTCAGAAATCATATAGCATTTTTACCTTCTGGAACTTCGGCTTTTTCTTCTTGCAACTTTTCAAAATTGCTTGAATTTAGAAATATGAAAAGTCTTTATTAACATAATTCCAATATCTTGCTTGAAGTCTTCATTCCCTATTCTATACCAAATCTGGTAATTTTCCTAACCTATAATATCACAGCGTACCATAGCAATCAGTAATATCCATAGAATTATTATCAGAATAGTAATATGGAATTCATGTTTGTGTAGTAAAACAATCATAAATGATAATGCATTATTAACCATATTCTTCATGAGATAGAACATTTTTATGTCATAGGTGTAATTACCTTTTCAACCCATAGGTGTCAGTGTGTTTTTCATGTAACAAGTGTTTCCATCTTTATTACTAAAACTTTATGGTAAGAATGTATAGCCATGAACCAAAATGTGAATATGAGTGAATGAATGAATGAAAGAATTATTGCATTTACTCAGAATTAGAACATTTTCTTCTAATGAACCGATATCTTCACTATATTTAATGAAGCAATATTCTCATACTAGACATTACTTTATTAAATATTGATGTTTCTTGATTGAGATAAAAAAATAAAATTAAGAATCAAAAATAGAGATAAAGGAAGAATAAAAATTAAAAAAATGAAAAATAAGAATAAAAACAAAAATAAGAATAAAAATGAAAAGTAAGGCCTTTATATATTTATGACAAATGCTAAATAGTTATGTTCTCAGTAACACATACCCTTAATATTTCCATTATCTGGATGATTTCATATTTGTCATGACCTTGTGTTACCAAAATATTCATATTATGCAACTTTGCATGTAATCCCCTTCTTAGTGTAAAGAAATGACTCTTTATAATACTTAATGTTATTATCTCTAGTAGTTATACCATTGTACCTTTCTATATTCTTTACAATGTGTGAAGAAGAGGTATTGATGAAATGTGATGATGTATTCAAGATCAAAAACACATTTCCCCCTTAATACCAGAAAAAAAATATTATTTTGTGAAATAATTGATTTATCAAAACCAAAAAGAAAAAAAATAATTGTTTTATAAATTATTTATGTAATCTCTATTTTAGCTTTATACCATATATTTGTCTGAAGATGTGTACCATCTATGTAACCATTAAAAATAAAAATAACATTGAATATCATAAAATGATCCTTTGGGAAAAGGAAAAAAAATAAATCTAAATGTAGATTTTCTTGATAAACCATTTTGATGTGTGATTACACTTATCTACTATTAACTAAAAATAATTACTAAAGGAATATATGTTGAGTAGATAATATTTCATTATGTATCTTAATATTCTAATAATTGAACTGATTTGTATTATTTCTCTTAAAAACAAGTTTGTTTGTTTGTTTTTTTCCACATACCATGAATTGTGAAACTTTTTCCATACATCACACATACACTTAGCTTATATTCACTCTTAGCAGCTGCTCATACACGCATCTGTCATCTGTCATTCAGACTGTGACACGGATAAGTTCACACCACAGGTTCCACATACAAAAGTAGGCATACATATATATTAACCCAAATAATTGTATCCTAATTATCAATGCGCATTGTAGACTATTAAATTTAATATTTTAATATTTCTTTGAATATTCCCCAAATACACATAACAAACTTTGTGAACCATTTATAGATAGAAGGACTCATAAGAAAATTAGTTATGTCTATATTTGGTGCAAGGGTTTGCAACTGAAATTGAACCTGTAACTAAGGCCTAAAAAAAATTATTTTCAATGAAGCTACAAGTGCTTAAGTTACAACAAACACTGAAATAGGGGTATATGGTAGCCTTATTATTAGAACAGTTTAAATGTCACATGTGTGACTGTCATGCAGTAATAACATATTGCCATGCAAATAAATAACTTCAAAATGTTAGCAACACACAAACACTAAATTTAGATTCAGTTTGTTATATGTTATTTCCTTTTAAGTGTTAAATATATAAAACATGCAGTTATTATAAATTCCTGTGTAAATAAAGGAATAAATCCATGTAAGAGAATTTTTCCCGATTAAGTCCTACTTTGAAGTGAAAATTCTAAGGATAAATAAGAGATAAGGTTAAATATCATATACAGAAACAAAACAATTGCAATGTCTTATACATATATATGTATTGGCTTTAATGTACTTCTAAATATTACTGTAGTTTATTTTAATTATATCACTATAGATATAGATATACAGTTATACAATCTCTACTTATACAAGTATACTATATATACTGTATGAATATATACATATATATATATATCTACAAAAACTGTAGAACTACAGAATTATATTTGTAAAATATTTACAAATAACTGAATAATATATTGTATATCACTTTTACACAACATATAATTTCATTTTCTGTCAATTCTTAAACCAAATCTTATTTCTTTGTCAAAAGTGTTCTGAAACGCTCTGTTAATCATTCCTTTTTTTAATGATTGTTTGAGCAGCTCAGATAATGAGCTGTAAACTGAAGACTCAGCTATGTCTCGCTGAAGAATCATCTGCTCCTGTCTGTCAATGTCCTCCATTTGTCTCTTTACAGAGTGGTCTGAACTTCGAATTTTTAACTCTTTTTGCAAAGTGGATCCTTGGATCATTTCGTAAGGTTTATAACAAATATGTAATTTTCTTCGTATGTCATAGATTTGATTACAGGGATGACTCAGTTTAGGAGATTTTGACAGTGGCTTTTGAAAAGATCATACTCTGCCTGTTTGATTTATTTTCCTTTCACGATTCTCATGTTTTCTAGCAAAATCAAGGAATTGCGCACATTCAAATAAAGTATCTTTTTGTGACGCAATAACACGAGATACAGAATTTAGGAATCCAAATTTGTCTACAAAATACTTTATCATTGATTGTGTTTTGGACATTGATAATTAGAGTTTTGTACAACCTTTCAAATATGGACATGAATGTAAAAGTACATTCTTTCCGACCAATCCTTAATTTTTGAAGAATATCAATATCTGGACAATTTTCATTTAATGCACAGAAAATCAGAATTTTCAATCTGTCTTTATCATTTAGATCTCCATGTAAATCGTTATCACAAGACAATTTTAATGTTAAACGTCTGGAAAAAGTTGCAGGAAGCCACAATTTAAATAATTGATTTTTCTCATCATTACTTAAATCAAGCTTATCAACAAAGCTTTCAAATATTTCAGAATTTCTGCATACATGGATTTTGTTATCATATGCAGGAATGATTTTGCATAATTTTAACAAATTTTTCCTAACTTTAATTTGGAGTTGGGCCTGTGAATTGTCTTCTTTTTTTGGTGGCCTTTGTACATCCGTCCCTCGTACGTCATCTGCATCAGTTCTGAAGTCTCCTCCCATGTTACCTCCTACATCAGTTCTGAAGTCTCCTCCCACATTTCCACCATCTTTTTTTACATCATCAGAGACAAGGTCACCTTGAGAATCCATTACAGACACATGTCCCACATCTTGCTCAGTTTCCTCATTACAGTCAATCTCGGGAACATCACTAGTATCATCTGACACTATTTCTACACAGTTATTTTTGGATTTATCTGACACAAACTTATGAAATACATCAACCATCTGTAAAATGTTTTTCAATTTCTCTCTTTCTCTATTAAAGGACACCAGCTTAGATTCTAGCTTTAGATTTTCCATTTCACATTCTGCATATAAGCTGAGCCATAAAACTTCTAAATTAGACTGATCTACAGACATAAATTTCAGTCTACTTTGCTTAGAAAAAGAAGTAATGACATCCATGTTTCTTACCTTGAAATATCTCAGCTTGTAGCTCCTTTCTTGGACAATGGCCTCTTGTCATCAGCACGTCTGATTCCTGTAGTACGTCTGGCAACTCTTAGTCCTCATTCATAGGTGCTTTTCTGATCCTGAAATATCGTAGTGTGATTTCTTTGACGACTTGCACATCTGACGTTCTTTTGCTTCTATTCCTCCCCTTGCAAGTTTTCAAAAATTCACACTCTAAAAATCAAGTGTGACTGGCTGGCTCTCCAAAATGTTAAAAATGCTTATTTTAAGTATATTTTTCCAGGACTTGTTACCAGATGCGATATTCTAAAGAAAATGTCAAAATGTTTCTTATAAAAAAATGTAATGGTTTATTGGACTGTTCATCAAAAAAACATCATTGCAGGAAAACATAAAATGAGTGAAATAGTTACGAAGAGATTGTCCATTTGTCCATAGCAAAACTTATACACATCTTTCCTTGGTGTCCTGAATGGTAAAAATGACATTCTGGCCTTGTCAGCAGCATAGCAGGGAAGCAACACGTGGTTACATGGCAGCTGGCTGTTCATTCATCGTAGTCCTTGTCACATGTGCAAGAGCCACCCCCTCCCTTCGTGTAGTCATTATATATGTCCCTTAGATCACGTGGTCTCTATATATGGAGTTGCCACTTTACCATACAGAAATAGCATCTGTAATGTCAGCTGAAAGTCAATGTACTCAGTACAGAATTGAGTGTATAACGAATAAATCCATAACCAATAATTAATATTTAACACCCCATAAAATGCTCCATAGATTATGCCCCATAAAATTCTCCATAGAATATGCCCCATAAAATGCTCCATAGATTATGCCCATAAAATGCTCCATAGATTATGCCCCATAAGATGCTCCATTGTTATGATTTGGTAACTGAGGAGGACAGGAGCAAAACAGCAAGGCAGCCAAACACCATAGAGGTTGGGAACTAATGGGTTGCAGATCCCTAAACTAACCGCACAACTAGAAGCAGCCGTGGAGCGTACCTACGGTGATCCTAGACACCTCGGCACAGCCGGAGAGCTAGCTACACCTAAAGATAGAAACAGGAAAGCTAACTGCCCTGGACTAGAGCCCCAAAGAAATAGGCAGCCCCCAAACATATAATGGCGGTTAGACAAGACAAAACACAAACGCAGGAAGAAAATAGAGTGAGCAAATGCAGGGGCCAAACACTGACTAAATAAGACAGGAAAGAACAGAATCATAGAATCATAGAATGGTAGAGTTGGAAGGGACCTCCTGGGTCATCTGGTCCAACCCCCTGCTCAAAGCAGGATTCACTAAATCATCCCAGACAGATGTCTGTCCAGCCTCTGTTTGAACACTTCCATTGAAGGAGAACTCACCACCTCTCGTGGCAGCCTGTTCCACTCATTGATCACTCTAACTGTCAAAAAGTTTTTTCTAATATCTAATCTGTGTCTCCTCCCATTTAGTTTCATCCCATTGCTTCTAGTCTTTCCGTGTGCAAATGAGAACAAAGATAATCCTTCTACAATGTGACAGCCCTTGAGATATTTGTAGACAGCTATTAAGTCTCCTCTCAGTCTTCTTTTTTGCAAGCTAAACATTCCCAAATCCTGTAACCGTTCCTCATAGGACATGGTTTGCAGACCGGACACCATTCTGGTCGCTCTTCTTTGAACTTGCTCCAGTTTGTTGATGTCTTTTTTAAAATGTGGTGCCCAAAACTGGACACAGTATTCCAGATGAGGTCTGACCAAAGAGAATTAGAGGGCAATAATGACTTCACATCATCTAGACTGTATGCTTCTGTTAATACATCCCAGAATTGTATTTGCCTTTTTTGCTGCTGCATCACACTGTTGACTCTTGTTCAGTCTGTGATCTATTAGTATACCTAAGTCTTTTTCACATGTGCTGTTGCTTAGCCTTATTCCTCCCATTCTGTATACGCTTTTTCATTTTTATTTCCCAGATGTAGTACTTTGCATTTTTCCCTGTTAAAAAACATTCTGTTAGTTGCTGCCCACTGCTCCAGTTTATTTATATCTTTTTGAATCCTCTCTCTCTTCTCTAGTATTAGCTATCCCTCCTAGCTTTGTGTCATCAGCAAATTTAATCAGTTTACCCTCAATTCCTTCATCTAAATCATTGATAAAGATGTTGAACAATACAGGGTCCAAGACAGAGCCCTGTGGTACCCCACTTGATACATTCTTCCAACTGGATGTGCAGCCATTAACTACCACTCTCTGGGTCCTATCACCAAGCCAGTTATGAATCCACCTAACAGTTGCCTTGTCCATTCCATACTTAGTCATTTTTTCAATAAGGATTGTGTGAGATACTTTGTCAAATGCTTTGCTGAAGTCAAGATATATCTACAGCATTTCCCTGATCCACCCAGTCAGTGATTCTGTCAGAAGGAAATTAAATTAGTCTGACATGACTTATTAGTTATAAACCCATGCTGACTCTGGTTAATCACTTCATTCTTGTCCATACATGTTGTTTAATAATTTGTTCAAAGATCTTTCCTGGTATAGATGTCAGACTCACCGGCCTATAGTTCCCTGGGTCCACCTTCTTCCCCTTTTTGAAGATAGGAAACAACAAGATATAGTCAGCTCACCCTTCTGTGAAATCTTCATTAGACAGCTGGTGCTCAGCACGGTTCCATGGAGCAAACGTACTTGGGAAGAAAAAAATAAATAAACAGCGAGAAGGTCGCAGATCTTGATGAAGACTGCTAAGTCGAAACGCGTCATCTGTTTTTGAAGTGTTTTTTCTTATGCCCGGCAATCCTGTGCCATTCATGTTTTAACCTAATGGATTAAAGGTTATCTTTTAGACTGTGACCTTCTCGCTGTTTTTTTTTTTTTTTCTTTTTGAAGATAGGAACAACATTTGCTCTTCTCCAGTCTTCGGGGACTTCTCCTGTTCTCCAAGAATTTTCAAAGATTATGGAGAGTGGTTCAAAAATTTCTTCTGCTATCTCCTTCAGTACTCTCGGGTGTAATTCATCTGGACCTGGAGACTTGAATTCATTTATGTTAGCTAAGTGTTTCCTCTTTATTTTTCTGTTTATAGATATCCTGGATTCTTCTATTCCCTTAATAGGACAGTGAAGATCAGTTGATGTTACATTTCCTTTCTGAGAGAAAACAGATGCAAAATAGGAATTTAAAAATTTGACCTTCTCAACATCCTTTCTTACCATTTCATAATTTTCATCCTGTAAAAATCCTATAGCATCTTTGACTTTTCTTTTACTTTTGACATATCCCCAAAATCCTTTTTTATTGCTTTTGACATCTCTTGCAAGCCTTAATTCATTGTCAGCTTTAGCTAATCTGATTCTTTCATTTCAGGTTCTGCAGACATCATTATATTCTTCTTTAGATATGCCTCCCTCTTTCCATTTGATAAACATTTCTTTCTTCCTTTTTAGCATGTGTTTAAGTTCTTTGTTCATCCATCCTGGTTTCGTTAAATAATTCCTATTCTTCCCTCTTTTCGGAATTGTTAATGATTGTGCTTTGAGAATCTCATTTTTCAAGATTTCCCATCCTTCTGGACATTTTTGTCCTTAAGGATATCCAGCCATTGGATCCCTCCGATTCTCTTTCTGAGTCCCTTAAAATCTGCCTTTCTGAAATCTAACCTAGAAGTCTGAGTCTTCACAGGTCTTCCTCCTCTAGTTATCCAAAATTCTAAAATAGCATGGTCGCTACCTCCTAGGGTCCCAGCCACTCTTACCTCACCAACCATTTCCTCCCTGTTTATAAGGATTAGATCCAAGGTAGCAGATCCCCTTGTTTTCTAGATAGTAGAAAACTCTCTGCAACCCAGCAAAACCCTAGCAAAACTTCCAACACTTCTGATTACAAAAATGCTGAGATCACACGATCTCACCACCCACTAAATCAGATCTCAGAGTGAACAAGGCTAACCAGCAGCCACTCAAAAAGCAGGGAAAGAGCAATTGAACAAATAACAGTGGCTACAGAAAACAGAGAGAAGCACAGGCCCCAGTGCAGACAAAAATGGAAATAGAAAACACAATAGAAATAAGCAGAAAATATCTTATGTGAAAGTAGCAGATGCAGGCAAGACACCAGCAGACTTCCAAATGAACCAGGAAGCAACAATTGATCACCGGCGAGGATCATGGGAAGGCAGCTGCCTTATATCAGTCCAGTCAGTGACTCCTGATTGCCAGGTATCACTGCCAGCTGAGGAGGCCCAGTCATTCGATACAGCTTCAGTACCGACAGCAACCACCAGAGGGAGCCTCCGCTCAGAAATTGTCTCCAATACGTTCACAACAGTACCCCCCCTTGAGGAGGGGTCACCGAACCCTCACCTGTGCCACCAGGACAATCAGGATGAGCTCGGTGATAGGCACGAACCAGTCTCTCCGCATGAATGTCAGAAGCCAGCACCCAAGAATTGTCCTCCTGACCATAACCTTTCCACTTAACCAAGTACTGGACTCTCCGTCTAGCGAAACGAGAATCCAATATCTTCTCCACGTCATACTCCAGATTGCCCTCAACCAGAACAGGCTCAGGAGGCGCAGCCATAGGAACCACTGGCTTGACAAACCTTTTCAATAAAGATTTGTGGAAGACGTTATGAATCTTAAACGTCCCAGGAAGAGCCAAGCGAAAACAAACTGGATTAAGGACTTTCAAGATCCTATAAGGTCCAATGAACCTTGGCTTAAACTTTGGAGACACAACCTTTATAGGGATATTTTTTGAAGACAACCAAACCAAGTCACCCACTTTAAACCGAGGACCATCAGTCCTATGCCGGTTGACAAATCATTGGGCCTTCTCCTGAGAGAGAGACAACTTATCCACTACTTGATTCCAAATCTGATGCATTCTCTCTACCACAGAGTCAACACCCGGACAGACAGAAGCCTCCATCTGCCCCGACGAAAATCGAGGATGAAACCCGGATTTGCAGAAGAAATGGGACATCAAAGTGGCAGAATTGGCCCTATTATTAAGAGCGAATTCAGCCAGGGGCAAAAAAGAGACCCAGTCATCCTGATCCGCAGACATAAAACATGTCAAATAAGTCTCCAAGGTCTGGTTTGTTCTCTCAGTCTGCCCATTGGTCTGAGGATGAGACGCAGAGAGGAAAGACAGCTGATCTCCCAGTTTAGAACAAAATGTCCTCCAAAATCTGGAAACAAACTGGACTCCCCTGTCTGACACAATGTTCTCCGGAATCCCGTGCAAACGAACCACATGCTGTAAAAACAAGGGTACCAACTCGGAAGAGGATGGCAACTTAGGCAGTGGCACAAGATGGATCATCTTGGAGAATCTATCACAGATCACCCAAATGACAGTCATTCTCTGAGAGACCGCGAGGTCAGAGATAAAATCTATAGAGATATGGGTCCATGGCATCCTGGGCACCGGCAGTGGCATTAACAATCCACATAGAGCAAGAACAGGGCTTGGAACGAGAACAAGTCCCGCAGGACTGCACAAATTTCCTGACATCGCGAGATAAAGTGGGCCACCAAAAGGACCGACTCACCAAATCTCTAGTGCCAAAAATACCAGGATGACCAGCCAACGCAGGGCAATGAACTTCAGACATAACTTTTTCTCTCCATTGGTCTGGGACATACAATTTCCCCGCAGGGAAACGCTCAGGTTTATCCCCTGAAATTGCTCCAGGGCCAGTCTCAAATCGGGTGAGACAGCGGAAAGAACAACACCCTCCTTCAGAATGGCAGTAGGCTCAGCCACATCAATAGAATCCGCAAGGAAACTCCTAGAAAGGGCATCCGCCTTAACATTCTTAGTACCCAGGAGGAAGGAGACCACAAAGTTAAAACGTGTGAAAGACAATGCCCCCTGGCCTGTCTGGGATTCAATCATTTGGCTGATTCGAGATAGATCAAGTTTTTGTGGTCAGTGAAGACCACAACTTGATGTTTGGCTCCCTCCAACCAATGACTCCACTCTTCGAACGCCCACTTCATAGCCAATAATTCCGGATTCCCCACATCATAATTACGTTCAGCTGGGGAAAATTTTCGAAAGAAGAAGGCACAAGGGTTACTCTTAGAGGTCTCCGAATCCCGTTGGGACAAAACGGCTCCTGCACCAATCTCAGAAGCATCTATCTCCACCTGAAATGGTAGAGAAACATCAGGTTGGTAGTACAGGAGCAGAAGTGAATCTGCGCTTAAGCTCCTGAAACGCAGAAACTGCCTCAGGAGACCAATTTACAACATCAGAACCCTTTTTGGTTAAATCAGAGAAATTACGGTAGAAATTAGCAAAACCCAAAAATCTCTGAAGAGCCTTCAATGAAGTGAGCTGAACCCAATCACAAATGGCCTGAATAAAGGGGCTAACTTTCTCCAGGACGATCGGATCAGGACACGAGAGGTACCAGCGGATGCAGTATGTTTTGCCTGTCGCATGGAGATCAAACCTGGCCCGCTTGGGTCTCTTTGGAGCGCCAATCTCTATATCTCAGACCCCGAGCCATCACCGACTCAGGAGTTGCACCATCAGATGCCCGAGGTCCGCAGGATTACGCAGATATTTTTTATGAGTTTGTACCTAGAAAGATGTGCTCATAATTCATAATCCTAGAATGGAGCCGTCATGGCTGGGAGACACAATAGATGTGTTTTCTGTGTCTAGCTGGCAGGAAGAGACCAAACCCTATTGTATCGAATATGCCCAGAGGCCATAGGGAATTACAGCAGTTAGCTGCTGTGAATCTGTGAATTCAGACAACATGGCGGCTGGAGCAGGCCATATCCAAGATGGTGGCTGTTCCTTCCTCACACCTCCCTGCTTTAGAGGGCGCTAGGGGGTTTCACATTCCTGTGTTCCCCAATGCGCCCTTCCACACCCTCTCCTTGCCGGGACAACCCATCAGCGTTACCATGGTCCCTGCCTCTTTTGTGGCGAATGATGAAGTGGTACTGCTGGAGAGCGAGGCTCCAGCGTAGCAACCTCCCATTCGTCCCAGAGACCGTGTGTAACCAACTGAGGGGGTTGTGGTCTGTTTCATTGGTGAATTGGTGTCCGTACAAGTATGACTGCAGACGCTGCAGGGCCCACACAATTCCTTCTCCATCGTGGAATAGGCCACGTCCCTCGGCAGGAGCTTCCGGATCAGGTACAAAATGGGGTGTTCATGGCCCATAGTGTCAACCTGGCTGAGCACAGCACCGAGGCCGAAGTCGCTGGCGTCGGTCTGCACTAAGAACGGCCGCGTGAAATCGGCTGCCTGTAGTACAGGAGAGCTAGAAAGGGTGGTCTTGAGCTCCTGGAAAGCTGTCTCGCAGGCGACGGTCCAGTCGACTGCGACGGGCAGCTTTTTCTTGGTGAGGTCTGTCAGGGGCGTGGCTAGGGCACTATAGTGTGGAACAAACCTCCTACAGTACCCAGCAGTCCCCAAGTAGGACATCACCTGCTTCTTGGTCCTGGGGTGGGCCAGGATGCGATGGCATCCACCGTCCCGGGCTCTGGCTTCAGAGCTCCCCCACCTACCCGGTGTCCCAGGTAGTGGACCTCACTCATACCCAGCTGGCATTTTTCCGGCTTAATGGTCAAGCCTGCGCCAGGTGCTCTAGGTGATCCTCCCAGGTGGGACTGAAGATGGCAATGTCATCCAGCTACGCGGTTGCATACCCTTCCAGTCCCTCGAGCAGCGTGTTGACCATCCGCTGAAAAGTGGCAGGGGCATTTTTCATGCCGAAGGGCATCACCGTGGACTTGTACAGTCCGAATGGGGTGATAAAGGCAGAGCGTTCCCCAGGGGTCAGGGGAATCTGCCAATACCCCCTGCTCAATCCATGATGGTCAGGTGCTTAGCCCCGGCCAGCTTGTCAAGCAGGTCATCGATGCTCGGCATTGGGTACGCATTGGGTACGCATCGGTGACTGTCACAGCGTTGAGCCCCCCGGTAGTCCACGTAGAACCGCGTAGTTCGGTCCTTTTTAGGGACGAGGACTACAGGCGAAGCCCACGCGCTGTTGGACGCTTGGATCACCCCCAGCTTCAGCATCTCGTCTATCTCTTGGCGCATTTGCTGCTGCACCTCAAGAGAGACCAGATATGCTGAACCCCGGATCAGGGGGTGATTGCCAGTGTCCACGTCATGGACTGCTGTCTCAGTCCTTCCGGGCAGGCTGCTGAACAGCTCCCGAATGGGGTGTAGGGTGACCCCAGCTGGGAACGTTGGTCCTCCGTGAGCTGGTGGCCAACCCCCACATCCTCGATGGATCCAGCCGCCTTGGCTTGGGTGAGCAGATCCAGGAGGGTTTCTGCCTTTCCTTCCTCTGGAAGGTTGCACACTGGGTGGGCACAAGCCTCCCGCTCATGATGGACCTTCATCATGTTCACGTGGAAGGCCTTCCTCCTTCCACGGGCGTGGTCCAGGGTGACCAGATAGGTGACGGCTTTGAGCTGCTCGTGCACGAGGTATGGACCCTCCCAGGCTGACTGAAGCTTGTTTTGAGGTACGGGGACCAGTACCCACACCTTTTGACCCACCTGTTAGGTCCGCTCACAAGCATACTGGTCATACCACCGCTTCTGGTCAGCCTGGGCTTGGGCCATATTTTCATGCACCAGCTGTGTCAAGGCCATCATTCGGTCCCGGAAGCGCACGACATACTCAATGACCGACACTCCAGGGGTGGCTAAATCCCCTTCCCATGCTTCCTTCACCAGAGCAAGGGGCCCCCGTACACGTCGCCCGTACAGGATCTCAAAGGGGAGAACCCCGTTGAGGCCTGTGGGACCTCCCGGTAGGCAAACAGCAGGTGGGCGAGATACTGCTCCCAGTCTCTCCCATGGGAGTAGACCAACATCTTCAGCATCTGCTTTAAGGTGCCATTGAACCGCTCACACAGGCCATTGGTCTGTGGGTGATATGGGTTGGCTACCAGACTTGGCACCTGTACCTGCTTACAGAGAGACTCCATCAGCTGCGACATGAACTGGGTCCCTCGGTCGGTGAGCATTTCCTGGGGAAACCCCACTCTGGAGAAAATCTCCAGTAAGGCAGTGGCCACTTTGTCAGCCCAAATGAACGACAAAGCTACCGCCTCCGGATATCGGGTGGCATAGTCCACTACCGTTAGTATGAAGCATTTCCCGGAGCGGCTGGGAGTGGACAGAGGTCCAATGAGATCCACAGCCACCCTTGAGAAAGGCTCTTCGATGATGGGCAGAGTTACCAGTGGGGCTTTGAGGCGCCGCCCCGCCTTCCCCACCCTCTGACAGATGTCACACGAACGGCAGTAGGCTATCACCTCGGTCCTCATTCCAGGCCAGTAGAAATGCTGAGCTAGCCTGGCCCTGGTTTTAGCGATAACTAGGTGTCCGGCCATGGGAATCTCATGTGCGATCCGCAACAATTCCGCCCTGAACGGATAGGGTCCAACTAACTGTCGGTCCCTGGGCCACACCTCCGGTGAACCCTGCTGGACCGTTACCCGGTACAGCCGTCCCTGGTCCCAGACCACTCGCTCGCGGTCGTACTCCAGGGGAGGCTATGCCGCCTGCTCCTTGAGAGTTTTCAGGCTAGCGTCAGCTTCCAACACTGCCTGAAATCCCTGACTTGATGTGGCAAGAATTGATGAAACTGCCACATCCTCTGTCAGTTCCCCGGGATCTGTCTCCTGGCCGCTGTCTGACTCGGCAGCCACTTGGTCGGAGAGGGGGAAACCGTCGGACCTCCACGAGGCTCCTTGAGCTTCGGCGCTCCCACTCCTGGTAACAGCGGCCACGACCACTGAGACCACGGGTAGTGCCTGCTTCCCCTCGTCCCCTGACCAAGTCGCCGGGTCAGAAAGACTTCCCTGGCCTCCTGACATCCTGGATGTGGGGAACTCCTGCCCTGGGGTCTTACCTGGTGGTTCCTCTCCTGGGACGCCCCTCCCCCCATGGCCTGTGCCTCCTTCTGTAGAAGCCCTAGACTCAGCAGGCTGGATTCAGTTAGGGGTCCTATACTGCCCATATCAGCCCCTCCCTCCACCTCTGAGCTCTCCCCTGCAGCCTCCTCACCTGTCCTCACTGTGTGTGTAGTGTCAGTGCATGGCTTACCATCAGGTTTCACTCCCTCCTCCACTGTTGGAGGTACCTTCAATACATTAACATTAGCATTCACAGCAGAGTCATGACATTCTTGGGGAGCCAAACTTGGGGGTTCAGTGGCCACATACTGGGACACTAGCCGCCCCAAATTGGTCCCAAGCAACACATTGGCAGGAATATTTGGAGTTACTCCCACCTCCCGCATCCCCCTCCCGGCGCCCCAGTCCTAATACACCTTGGCGACTGGCAGCGCTGGTTCAACGCCTCCTATTCCGGAGACGGAAAGGGTTTTCCCAGGCACCAAGTCTTGAGGGGACACCACCTCAGGACGTACCAGAGTTCGTTCAGCGTCTGTGTCCCGCAGTCCCATGACCGCTGATCTGCCGATGGTGACGGGTTGGTAATTGTCCAGGGACCTCCCACCACGCCCTCCCACACACAAAACAGTGGACGGTTTCTGGGACAGGGATGGGGTCTTATGGCACTATGGACACGCAGCCTTAAAGTGTCCCGGCTGGTTGCAATGATGATAACGCCTGGGTTCTGTTCCTGGCCTGGAGACACTCTGGGGGCTGGATATGTGACCGGGGCAGGATTGGGCTTACCCCCTCTCCAAGTGCGCTGGCAGGCTTCTTCAGCTCAGGCGCCCTGTTGGCATACTCGTCTGCCAGGGCGGCTGTAGCAGAAGCCCCTTTGGTTTCCGGTCATGGAGGAACTGCTGGAGGTCTTCTGGGTAGTTCCACAAGAACTGCTCCGTGACTAACAGTTCTTGGACCTCCTGGCAGATGGTGAGCTCTAGACCCGAGGTCCAGTGCTCCGCAGCTCTCAGCAGGGCCCGCATGTGGTCGGTCCAGGTGTCCTTTGAACCCCCCTTCAGACTCCTGAACTTCCTGCGGTACGACTCCGGGGTGAGGTTGTAGTGCTGGATCAGGGCCCGTTTGATGCTGTTGTATTCCTGCTCCTCCCCTGCAGGTAAGTCGCCCAAAACTTCCAGGGACTTACCCCTCAAACGGGGGGGTCAGGTACCTTGCCCACTGATCCAGGGCCGGATGATGTTGGAGGCAGGTCCTCTCAAAGGCCAGCAGAAAGGAATCCAGGTCTCCATCCTTTTCAAGCAAGTGAAAGTCCTCGGCCCGGACCTTGGAAGCCTTGGTCTCCGGTGGGGCTGGAGCGTCCATCGGGAGCCCATGCTGAGCCATCTCCAGTCGGTGCCGGCGCTACGCAGCTTCACGGCGCTCCGCAGTCTGCAGCACACATTCTGCATGCTCACGCTCTGCCGCTTTCTCTGCCGCTGCTTGCTCACGCTCTGCCACTTTCTCTGCTGCCACCAGGAGTCTGTCATGAGCGGCGTCATTACCAGCCTCGAGCTGTGCCATAGCCGCTTGGAAAAGGGCCTCGATCTGGACAGGCTGGGACGGGCAGGGGGTGGACTGTCCACTGCGAGACTGAGCACAGGGGTCTGGCTCCTTGGGGAGCCCTGACTGAGCTCCCCCCTCGCCTTCATCGGTATCGAACCCCTCATAGACCATAGCATTGGCCTCCCCTTTGCCTTACTCCTGGTGCCTTCCGCCATCTTGGAAACCTTTGGTTACTGACACAGCTGCAACCCTGACCTTGCACACAACTTATTATATTTACACTCTGACCGTCTAGTGCTGGGCTGAACTTAAGACCCCAGCAGTGAAAGTTACCGCTGGTAGTCTTTAGTGTTTGGGAGTAGAAGTCCCACACACACTATTACTCTGATCCCACCGCTGCCACCAAATGTCAAGGACAGCCCCTGTCCTTCCATGTCACCAATGTGACGTAACTCCACATGCACAGCTCTCCGGCGCCCCCTTTGTCTCTCAGGTCAGTAAGGGAACTGCACCTAGAGCAAATAGCCGTCGGGGAGGGTGTCCTGTTACCCACTGGGTATTGTAAGATTCGTGATCAGAGTAAAAGCATCCGCCCAAGATTAATTTTATGGTTTAATTGCCGTAAGGGCGCACTAGATAATTACAGAAATATACAGTAAGCTATACAACGGAATTACAATGGGTTTGCAGTCAGAGTAAAATACAAGAATAATGGTACAAGGCTTAGAGGTATTAGCTAGAGGTCAATATTACCAGGTTGTAGGGGCATGTGGAGGCAGGGAGCTCTGCGATCCACAGGTGAAAGTCTTAGTTGCTGGACAGTCCCCCAAAACGTGTACCGCTGCTCCCTTGGCAGATCTGTCCCTTGGTCCTTAGTTCTTCATTGTCTTGCTGCTGTGAGAATGGATACAGTCTGCCCATAGCTCACAGTTCTTAAACCTGCTAGGTCCCTCCCCTCGGTATCCGAGGGTGGGATGATAATCTCCACCCTTAGCCCCCTGCAGAATTTATTCCCAATACCTAATAAAGGGGTTAACTTTTCCGGGACGATCGGATCAGGACACGAGAGGTACCAGCAGATGCAGTATGTTTTGCCTGTCGCGTGGAGATCAAACCTGGCCCGCTTGGGTCTCTTTGGAGTGCCAAACTCTATATCTCAGACCCCCGAGCCATCACCGACTCGGGAGTTGCACCATCAGATGCCCGAGGTCCGCAGGATTACGCAGATATTTTTTATGAGTTTGTACCTAGAAAGATGTGCTCATAATTCATAATCCTAGAATGGAGCCATCATGGCTGGGAGACACAATAGATGTGTTTTCTGTGTCTAGCTGGCAGGTATAATCTAATTGAACCCCCAGCTTTGAAGTACTGTTTGGCCTGGCCTACTTAGCATACTAACAAGCCTGGCTATTCACATTGAGCAGTAAATCCTGTCTTGAGTCGAATCTACTCAGCATACTAATAGACCTTTTCATTCGCAGTGGAGACCAAACCCTATTGTATCGAATATGCCCAGAGGCCATAGGGAATTACAGCAGTTAGCTGCTGTGAATCTGTGATTTCAGACAACATGGCGGTTGGAGCAGGCCATATCCAAGATGGTGGCTGTTCCTCACATCGGGGACATCTTCCGACTGGGGAGAGGTAGAAAAAACAGGAGTGTCACTACGAACACATTGACAACCCCAACTGACCACAGACACAGACTTCCAATCCAAAACAGGATTATGAGTCTGTAACCAAGGAAAACCCAGTACAATAATGTCATGTAAATTATGTAACACCAAAAATTTGCAATTCTCTTGGTGGTCCGGGTCAACCCGCATTATCACCTGGGTCGAAAACTGGGGTTTATTCTCCGCCAAAGGGGTAGAATCAATACCCAGCAAAGGAATAGACTTCCGCAGGGGTATCATGGGAAAACCACAATGTTTGGCAAAATCAAAATCCATGAGGTTTAGAGCTGCTCCTGAATCAACAAAAGCCTGAGCTGAAAATGTGGACACGGAGCAAATCAAGGTAACAGTCAAAAGAAACCTTGTCTGAACACTACCCAAAACAACTGAGCGCGCAAAACGTCTTCCCCGCTTGGGGCAGACGGAAATAGCATGAGAAGTGTCTCCACAATAGAAGCACAACTTATTGCGCTTACGAAACTCCTGACGCTGAGCCCCAGAAGCCACTCCATCACACTGCATGGGCTCAGGGCTGGCTCGCAAGGCGTCACCACCTCTCGCATATTTCTATGCTCACGTAGACGTCTGTCAATTTGAATAGCCAATGCCATAGAGTCATTGAGCACAGAGGGGACAGGAAATCCCACCATAACGTCCTTTACAGTCTCTGCCAGACCCTTCCTAAAAAGAGCTGCCAGGGCATTGTCATTCCATTTAGTAAGGACTGCCCACTTTCGGAATTTCTGACAGTATAGCTCTGCAGTTTCATGACCCTGTTTTAATGCCAACAAGGTTCTCTCAGCTTGATCAGTAACATTGGGTTCATCATACAACAAACCCAGAGCCTGAAAAAACACATCAACATCAGTCAAGACAGGATCCCCAGGTGTCAGGGAAAAGGCCCCATCCTGAGGGTCGCCACGCAACAGGGAGATGACAATTTGAACCTGCTGTGCTGCGTTCCCCGAGGACTTAGGCCTCAAGGCGAAAAACAACTTACAGTTATTTTTAAAATTCAAAAATTTAGAGCGATCCCCAAAAAACAACTCTGGAGTAGGAATCGTAGGTTCTACAGCAGGCATCTGAGTGAGATAGATTGCCATACTCCGAACTTCAGCAGCAAGCTGCTCCACACACTCGGATAATTGCTTGATTTCCATTGAAGAAAAAATTCCTCCTCAGCCCCCAGAGAAAAAAAGGGAAAATGTATATATATATAAAAAAAAAAATCTGACAACTCTTTTTTTTCTGACAAATCTGACAACTTTTTTTTTTTTTTAACTATTTTTCCCTTCTGTTGAGTACCATAGAATTTTCAGTAAGGCCGGTGATTCTGTTATGATTTGGTAACTGAGGAGGACAGGAGCAAAACAGCAAGGCAGCCGAACACCTGAGAGGTTGGGAACTAATGGGTTGCAGATCCCTAAACTAACCGCACAACTAGAAGCAGCCGTGGAGCGTACCTACGGTGATCCTAGACGCCTCGGCACAGCCGGAGAGCTAGCTACACCTAAAGATAGAAACAGGAAAGCTAACTGCCCTGGAGTAGAGCCCCAAAGAAATAAGCAGCCCCCAAACATATAATGGCGGTTAGACAAGATGAAACACAAACGCAGGAAGAAAATAGAGTGAGCAAACGCAGGGGCCAAACACTGACTAAATAGGACAGGAAAGAACAGAATACTATCTGCAACCAAGCAAAACCCTAGCAAAACTTCCAACACTTTTGATTACAAAAATGCTGAGATCACACAATCTTCCCACCCAGTAAATCAGATCTCCGAGTGAACAAGGCTAACCCGCAGCCACTCAAAAAGCAGGGAAAGAGCAATTGAACAAATAACAGTGGCTACAGAAAACAGAGAGAAGCACAGGCCCCAGGAGGGGACCCGGCTAACCTACACAAAGGTGCAGACAAAAATGGAAATAGAAAACACAATAGAAATAAGCAGAAAATATCTTATCTGAAAGTAGCAGATGCAGGCAAGACACCAGCAGACTTCCAAATGAACCAGGAAACAACAATTTATCACCGGCAAGGATCATGGGAAGGCAGCTCCCTTATATCAGTCCAGTCAGTGACTCCTGATTGCATGGTATCAACCACCAGAGGGAGCCTCCGCTCAGAAATTATCTCCAATATGTCCACAACACTCCATATATTTCATGCCCCATATGATGCTCCATATATTTTATGCCCCATATGATGCTCCATAGATTATCCCCCCATAAGATGCTCCATAGAATAGGCCCCATATGCTGCTGCAAATTAAAAAAAATGACACACTCACCTCTTGTCGCTGGGGGCCAGGTGCCGGTGTCCTGAGCAGGCAGGGACACTGGCACGCTATGGGGAACAGGTGCCGGTGTCACCTCTGGCTCAGGTCCCTGGCACCTGAGATATTCATCTGTCCCCGATCCACCGCTGCTCTCCGCTCCTTCTTCTGTGTCCTCTATCAGTGACTGTTCAGGCAGAGGGCGTGACGCGCACTAAACACGTCATCACGCCCTCTGACCTGAACATCACAGCCAGAGGATGCAAAGCACACAGCGGTGCGCAGCGGTGGAAATGGGAAAGGTGAATTTCGCATATACTTACCCGCCCTGGCGCGGTCTCTGCAGCCCCTGCTTTTCTCCCATGGTCTCCGGCAGCTCTTCCTTCCTTCAGCAGTCATGTGGTACTGCTCATTAAAGTCATGAATATGCGCATATTCATGACTTTAATGAGCGGTACCACGTGACCGCTGAAGGAAAGAGCCTGAGACTGTGGGAGAAGCAGGGGGGCTGCAGAGACCGTGCCAGGAGGGGTAAATATGATCTGACACCCCCGCTCTCCGTCCCCACCACCCCCCAGGCATATAATACTCGCGTATAAGCCAAGAGGGGGACTTTCAGCCTTTCACAAGTATATATGGTATATATTATTAGACGCACCCCCATTTTTCCCCCCAAATTTGGGGAGAAAAAAGTGCATCTTATAATCCAAAAAATACAGTATAACACAATGAGGAATGGCAGAAAAAAAATTAAATCAATTCTTCACCTGCTGTTGATTTTTTTATTCTGGCTCCCAAGGATCGCAGTAAGGCTTGGCGCACATTTATCCTGCGTCTGCGCTGAGCACTTACATCAGGGTTTCCGTGTAAATCTCTGAAATATGTGATTCAGACAGAATCCCTGGTAGAAGATTCCCCATAATTAAGCAGATGGAGGCACTGTGGACCCATAGTACCTGTGATTCGGAGGTGTTCGTCTTTTTAGTCATACATAAAAGAGCAGTCTGCCAGTTTTGTGCAAAAAGGCCAGACGAAGTCCAGAGTAACTCTGCTGCCTCATTATAGTGAATGGATCCCTTGAAAAATATTTAGAATTGAAAGTCCTCAGTGGTTGAAACCTTTTAATGACTAACTGATAATTAACAAATAAGTATTTGTACTAAATGTCCAACTGGGGGTCTGCATGTGGGGGAGACTGGGCAAAAACTGAGAACAAGGATGAATTCTCATTGCCACACAATAAGAGAAAAAAGAATGGATCTATCTGTGGCAAAACATTTTTGTATGCCTGATCACAACACCATGGACATGAAATTACTGGTATTGAAAGGTAACTTCACATCTCAGAGAGACAGAATAGTTTGGGAATATAAACTCATGAAGACCTTTGTCACTCTCAGTGCAGGAATAAATGTATCACATGGATTTATGTCTGTTTACATCAATTAAGGAATTTGGTCCTAAGACCTTGTGGGGGCATCACAAAACATTACCAGACCCTAATCAGAGGACAATAAAACTTTCACTCTTTATCTATGAACTGGTCCAATATTTATGGCCACAACTGTTTATCCCTCTCCCATATTGATAGCTCTGCTTTACGTTATTTGTCTTATCTATTGCACTATTCCTGTGTCCTGTTGTGTATAAATATGTGATTCTTCAGATTTTGTATTAGTCTTTGCCTGATGAAGAGACCTGAGTAGTCTCGAAAGCTTGCAATTTGTTACCATCTTTTCAGTTAGCCATTAAAAGGTATCAACCACTGAGGACTCTCAATTCTAAATATTTTCTATCTACTGGCTAACACGGTATAAAGATATACATCTTTCCTGGATCCCTTGAGGGTTTCACCTGAATCATGTCACACAGAGATTTAGATGGAAACTCCAAAGTAAGTGATCAGCTTAGAGCGCCGGATAAATGTGATCCCTAAAGTTATGTAAAATGTTCCCAATAAAAGCTTCAACTCAATCCACAAAAAAGCAAGTCCTCACAGAGGTCTGTCATATTTTAACGCAAATATAGGGGGCTTCCAGGTTACTGCTAGTACAAAGGCTCTGGAAAAGCGTTATTGCTCCTCAACCCGCTAAAAGTCATTCTGTGCTCCCAAATTCAAATGCCTCCCTCCCTTCTGAGCCCCAGTGTGTCTAAACCACATATAGCGTCCAGATGTCTGGCATTTCTGTAGTGATGAGAGCCCACCTAATTTACAGGTGCATGTCTCCAGAAGCACGGGCAGGGCATAAAGTACTGGTGACTGCAATGTACTAGTCGCTGCAGCGTACTGGTCACTACTATGCCAGTTTGCAATTATGACTCAGCAACATCCACTGCTGCTTGTTTCTGGAAAACACTTATGAAGTCAAAATCATCACTACACCTGTAGATAAATTCCCAAAGGGGTGTAATTTCCAAAGTATGGTCACTTGAGGGGGGAGGGAAATTCTGCTTTTCTGGCATTTAGTGGATATTTATATGGAGTCCAGAAACTATTCTATAGTTCTCCAAGAGTCAAATAGTGCTCTGTCGCTCCCAAGTCTCGCTGTTTGGCTAAGCAGTACTGTACAGCCACATATGGGCTATTGCCAAGTTCAGGAGAAATTGTGTGACATATTTTGGCACCATTTTTACCAATTTTCCAGTGTGAAAATGTAAAATCTAGGGCTAAAACAATTTTTTTTTGTGGTAAAAATGTTATTATGTTTTCTTCACTGCCCAATGGTCTAAAATTCTGTGACACACTTGTGGTGTCAATATGTTCACTGTACCCCTAGATGAACTTATTGAGAGGTGTAGTTTGTAAAATGGGGTCACTTACAGGGGTTTCTGCTGTTCTGGCACCTCAGGGGGTTCTGCCAATGTGACATGGCCCCTTCAAACCAGTGCAGCAAAATCTGCACTGTAATATAGCGCTCCTTCCTTTTTGAGCTTTGCATTTTGCCTCAAAAGTAGTTTTTGACCACTTATGGAGTATTGGTGCACTCAGGAGAAATTGCATAACAAATTTTGCTGTTCGTTATCTCCAATTACTCCTTTTGAAAATTGCAAACTTGGGGTCAAAGCGACATTTTAGTGGAAAAAAATTGTAATATTTAATTTACTCAGCCCTATTTTATACAAGTTTGTGATTCGCCTAAGGGTTAAACATACTCACTACTCCCTAGATGAATTTCTTGAGAGGTGTAGTTTAAAAAAAATGGGATCACTTGTGGGGGTTTCTGCTGTTTTGGCATGTCAGGGGCACTTCAAATGTGACATCTGCAACCTGTTGCAGCCAAAATAGCGCACATTCTCTTTCCAACCCTACCATGTACCCAAGCAGTCATTTTTCAATAAATATGAGGTACTTGGGTACTTTGGAAAAATTGCACAACAAATTTTTGCATTCCTTTTCTCCTGCTACCACTGTGAAAATGTAAAAAAATGGAGCTGAAACATTTTTGTTGGGAAAATATGTTTTTAATTTTCACATCTCAACATTATAAAATTCTGTGAAGCCCCTGAGGGTTCAAAGTGCTCACAACCCATCTAGATAAAGTCATTGAGGGGTCTGTTATGTTTTGGTAGCTGAGGAGGCAGGAGCAAAAAACAGCATAGGCAGCCTAACACCAGAGAGGTTGGAAACTAATAGGTTGCAGACCCCTAAACTAACCGCACAACTAGAAGCAGCCGTGGAGCGTACTTACTGTGGTCCTTGACGCCTCGGAACAGCCGGAGAGATAGCTATCCCTGAAGATGGAAAGAGGAAAGCTAACTGCCCCGGAGTAGACCCCAAAAGAGTAGGAAGCCCCCAAACATATAATGGCGGTTAGACAAGATGAAAATACGAACACAGACAGAAAATAGATTGAGCAAACGCTGGGGCCCAAAACTGTCTAGATAGGACAGCACAGGAGAGAATACTGTCTGCAACCCAGAAAAACCCTAGGAAAAACTCCAACACTTCTGAATCCAAAAACACTGAGACCACACGGTCTCGACCACCTATATCAGATCTCTGGTGTGGACTCGTAGCTACCCAGCAGTAAAATATCACAAGAACTGAGCAAATGAACAAATACAAAAAACAAACTGAGACCAGTCAAAGCCCCCCAAAGGGACCAGGCTGAAGACAAAAAGCAATGCAGCAAAAAGCAAGGAATTCAAACCACAGTATAAAAAACTGAAAGAGACTTATCTGAATGCAAGCAGGAGACAGCAGAAAAGCAAGCTGAATTCCAACCTAGACCAGGAAGAACAATTGATCACCGGCGAGGATCATGGGAGGTCAGCTCACTTATATCAGGCCAGTCAGTATCACCTGACAACCACTTGTCAGCTGCAGGTGTAGGACTCTTGGTGTTCCGCATAGGTTCAATACCCTCAGCAACCACAGAGGTAGACCTCAGCTCCGAAGTCGTCTCCAATACTTTCACAACAGGGGTCTAGTTTCCAAAATGGGGTCATTTGTGGGGGGATTCTACAGTTTAGACATCTTAGGGCTCTCCTAACACGATATGCCATTGGCTTTTGATTCAAGCCAATTTTGTATTCCAAAAGTTAAATGGAGCTCCTTCCCTTCCAAGCCCTGCCGTGCATCCAAATAATAGTTTCCTCCACACATGTGGTATTGGTGTACTGAGTAGAAATTGCACAACAAATTTAAGGGACCATTTTTTCTTGCCACCCTTGTGAAATAAAAAAATTGAGGCTAAAATAACATCTTTGCGAAAAAATGTGTTTAATTTTAACGGCTCAACATTATATTTGCTATTTTTATCTTCATTTAATTTGCTTGCAAGGAAAAAACACAAAAGAGAATGAAGCAAAAATCAAATCCTTGATCATTTCACACAAAACTCCAAAAATGGGCCAGACAAAAGTATTGGCACCCTCAGCCTAATACTTGGTTGCACAACCTTTAGCAAAAATAACTGCGAACAACTGCTTCCGGTAACCATCAATGAGTTTCTTACAATGCTCTGCTGGAATTGTAGACCATTCTTCTTTGGCAAACTGCTCCAGGTCCCTGATATTTGAAGGGTGCCTTCTCCAAACTGCCATTTTTAGATCTCTCCACAGGTGTTCTATGGGATTCAGGTCTGGACTCATTGCTGGCCACCTTAGAAGTCTCCATTGTTTTCTCTCAAACCATTTTATAGTGCTTTTGGAAGTGTGTTTTGGGTCATTGTCCTGCTGGTAGACCCATGACCTCTGAGGGAGACTCAGCTTTCCCACACTGGGCCCTACATTATGCTGCAAAATTTGTTGGTAGTCTTCAGTCTTCATAATGCCATGCACACGGTCAAGCAGTCCAGTGCCAGAGGCAACAAAGCAACCCCAAAACATCAGGGAACCTACGCCATGTTTGACTGTAGGGACCATGTTCTTTTCTTTGAATGCCTCTTTTTTTTTCCTGTACACTTTATGTTGATGGTTTTTCCCAAAAAGCTCGACTTTTTTCTCATCTGACCAGAGAACATTCTTCCAAAATGTTTTAGGCTTTCTCAGGTAAGTTTTGGCAAACTCCAGCCTGGCTTTTTTATGTCTCGGGGTAAGAAGTAGGGTCTTCCTGGGTATCCTACCATACAGTCCCTTTTCATTCAGATGCCGATGGATAGTACGGGTTGACACTGTTGTATCCTCGGACTGCAGGGCAGCTTGAACTTGTTTGGATGTTAGTTGAGGTTCTTTATCCACCATCCGCACAATCTTGCGTTGAAATCTCTCGTCAATTTTTCTTTTCCTTCCACATCTAGGGAGGTTAGCCACAGTGCCATGGGCTTTAAACTTCTTGATGACACTGCGCACAGAAGACACAGGAACATTCAGGTCTTTGGAGATGGACTTGTAGCCTTGAGATTGCTCATGCTTCCTCACAATTTGGTTTCTCAAGTCCTCAGACAGTTCTTTGGTCTTCTTTCTTTTCTCCATGCTCAATGTGGTACACACAAGGACATAGGACAGAGGTTGAGTCAACTTTAATCCATGTTAACTGGCTGCGAGTGTGATTTAGTTATTGCCAACACCTGTTAGGTGCCACAGGTAAGTTACAGGTGCTGGTGATTACAGGAATTAGAGAAGCATCACATGATTTTTCAAACAGTGCCAATACTTTTGTCCACCCCCTTTTTTAGGTTTGGTGTGGAATTATATCCAATTTGGCTTTAGGTCAATTATTTTTGTGTTTTTTCATTGAAGACAAATTAAATGAAGATAATAATACCAAAGAAATTGTGTTTGCAATTATTTTCAGGAAGAAACTGAGTATTATCTGACAGAATTGCAGGGGTGCCAATACTTTTGGCCACCACAGTATATATACATGTCATTTTGACACATATATATATATATATTTATAGTTCATGTATACACTTCTACATAGTATAATAGCCACTAATTCAATTGCCGGCTTTTGTGAAATTTCAGACCCGACATGAAATGACATGGTTTACATACAGTTAACCATGTCATTTCATGTAGTTTGCTATATGGTTTTCACTAACAATGACATGAGTGTATGTGTACAAAATTTCATACAGCTAGGGGTTAATTAAAGGTGTAAATTCGTTGAAAAAAAATGGGTGGGCTCCCGTGTTATTTTCTTCACCAGACAGGGAAAGCCAGTGAGTGAGGGCAGATAATAATAGCCTAGTGAGGGTGCATTTATTTTGTGCCCCCCGGCTACTAACATCTGCCCCCAGCCACCCCAGAAAAGGCAAATCTATAATTAGATGCGCCCTTTCTGGCACTAAGCCCATCTATTCCCATTGCCCTGTAGCGGTGGCTAATGGGTTAATAATGGGTTAAAGCCACCTTGCTATTGAAAGGTGACTTTAAGCCAGGTTAATAATTGAGAGTTGTCAATTAGACAACTCTCAATTATTAATCCTATTGTATGAAATAAAAATAAAACACATATATTAATTAAAAATCATTTTAATGAAATAATCACAGTTTTTGACCATCTTTTATTTTACAGGTACTCCTTGCGAAGCCCTTGTTCTCCTGTATTAAAAACAAAATAAAAAAGCAACATTTTTCTTACCTATCCAGTGCTCTGTCAGGTCCCACGCTGTAATCCCTAACAAAGGCTTAACTGGCTTACAGCAAGCAGTGCACCTAATGCAGGCAGCTCAGCTGTATGCCCCCGAATGAAGGAGTTTGTCATGTATAGTGTACAGTTCCTATAGCGTCTTGTGCTTGGGTGCGAGGAAAACACATGAGACACAGGTTGATATGAAATTACTTGTATTACTTCATACAAGCATGCAGAAAAGGTCACACAGTTTGCAGGAACAGAGGCAGGAGACACAGCAGGCCAGAGTAACTTCAAGCTCTACAATAACTCTCCAAAGCAGGTTCAGGATCTCTTCTCTGTACCGTAATTCCTCTGCAAACATGGATTCACCAAACAGCATGTTTCCAGAGTCCAAAAGTGTTCCAAAGTTCCTCAGTAGGAAATAGCTGGAGTCCAAAGTCCAAGGTTTCCAGGAGTAAGGTCACAGGCTGACTGAGGCTTGATTCAGGAGCACTGATTGTTCAGCTGAGGCTGCTTAAGAAGCAAGAGGGAGAGAATCAGGGCGGGAACATGAAAACTGGAAACTCCATATTAACTGAGGGCAAGAGCTGCAGAAAGACAGAAAGCAAAATGGCCGACGGAAAACTGAGTTTCAAGGAACATGACAAAAGAGACAAAGAACCTTACATTACTCCCCCCTTAGGGACAACCTCCGGATGACCTCAGACCAGGCTTGTCAGTGTACCTCTGATGAAACTGGCGGAGCAGGCGAGGAGCATTTACATTATTGACTGGTTCCCATGAGTTGTCCTCCACTGGGTAGCCCTGCCATTTAATCAAATATTGCAACTGATTTCTGTACAACCTGGAATCTAGAATCCTTTCCACCATAAATTCTTCCTGACCATCGACCAGCACTGGGTCAGGGCAAGGAGAAGAGCGTCCAGGAAACGTATTGGGTGTTGCAGCCTTTAGTAGGGATACATGAAAGACAGGGTGGATTCTCATAGTTCTGGGCAGTTGAAGACGACAAGCAACAGCACTTATAATCTTACTGATCTTATAAGGTCCAATGTACTTATGTCCCAATTTAGACGATGGAATCTTTAATTTAAGATTTCTGGTTGACAGCCAGACCAAATCTCCTACCTTGAAAGCTGGTGCAGGTTTACGAAATTTATCTGCTGCTTTCTTGTACCTTTCCTGAGCCAATTCTAGATTTTCCTTTAGAAGATCCATATTCTTTTGTAAAGAAGTGATTCTTTCAGCCACTGCCGGCAAGGGCGTATCTATGGGAAATCGAGGAAGAATGTTAGGATGATAACCTAGATTGGAGTAAAAAGGAGACTGCTTAGTGGAGGCGCTCTGAGAGTTGTTATAAGAGAACTCAGCCAGTGGAAGTAGATCCACCCAATCATCCTGTAGGTGGCAGATAAAGCAGCGGAGATACTGCTCCAGGGTCTGATTGGTTCGTTCTGTCTGTCCATTAGTCTGGGGATGAAAAGCAGAAGAAAGGTTTACTTTAATGTCCAATGCGGCACAGAAATTTTGCCAAAACCTTGAAGTGAATTGCACCCTCGATCCGAAATGACCTCATCCGGTACTCCATGTAAGCGAAACACATTCTTAATCATCAAGTCTGATGTCTGTTTTGCAGTGGGTAAGCCGACACAAGGGATAAAATGAGCTGCCTTTGTTAGACGATCAACCACCACTAGAATGGTGTTCTTCCCTTGAGAGGTTGGTAACTCCACAATGAAGTCCATAGAAATGGATCCCCACGGGCGGGACGGGGTGGGAAGAGGTTGCAACAGACCAGTTGGTGAGGAGCGAGGTGTTTTGCATCTTGCACAGACTTCACATGAAGTGACATAGTTTAAGACATCTTTCCTGTAAGTGGGCCACCAAAAGAAACGAGAAAGAAATTCTTGTGTCTTTAGAATTCCCCTATGCCCGGCTATCTTGGAATCGTGGATGAGTTGCAATACTCTCAATCTGACTGTTTCAGGTATATACAGACGTTGTCCCTGAATCCACACACCATTCTTAAAGACAAGACTTACGTCCCTTGGGGGTTGAGCCAACAAAGAATCCGCATGGTATGCTTCCTTGATGTCCTTAAGTAGGTCTTGATTATGAATCACTCCCAGGAATCTAGAGTCAGGAAGAATAGTCTTAGGAGGAGTAAGTGGACGTGTCTCTGCTGAATGAATCCTAGAGAGTGCATCAGCCTTTCCATTGCGCGATCCTGGTCTATAAGAAATTACAAAATTAAATTGGTTTAGGAAAAGATTCCAGCGAGCCTGGCGAGGAGTCAGGCACTTAGCCGACCTGATAAATTCAAGGTTACGATGGTCTGTCAGGACTAGTGTTGAGCGATACTGCTCGATATCTAAAAATATCATATCGGAATGGTATCGCCGATATCACTAAATATCGTCGATATCCGATTCTGATACCGGAAGTCCCATGTAAGTCTATGGGAACAAAATATCGCAACAAAAAAAACCCTTTCTTTCGTTGTAAACACAAAATATACACACATAGAATACATATATAATATATATATATACATGTCATTGTGACATATATATATATACATATATTTATAGTTTATACACTTCTACATAGTAAAATAGACTCTGATTCAATTGCCGGGTAAAGCCGTGACATACCCCATAGAAGTCGACGGGCTCGGTGCCGAGTACCCCCAAAACCTCTGGCTCTGTGCGACTCAACTTGGGCGTCACGAACAGGATTCTGTAGCTCGCTATAAGCGAGTCCTGTGTGCCTGAATTGAACTGGTTTTGTGCTTGAGAATTGCTAAAATCATCAGAGAATGTATTTGCCATTTTTCAGCCATATCTGCGTCACGACGAGGCACTGGTGAAGAAGAAGGGCGTGCTCTTCGTGGGTGTTACACTCACTCAGTGGCGCGAAAACGATGGCCGACCACTGTAAATGGTACTGCAATGTAAGATCGTGCCCCACAGCTCTTCAGTTCCGCCTCCTCATCCTCCTCAGTGTGCGGAAACTAACACGAAGGTCCCGCCTCCCTACAAAAGAGGGGCCCTCTCCAGATGCTAATGACACATGTGACTTGGCAGAGATGGCTAATGGACACGAGCAGAAGTGTGAAGGGATGGAGCAGTCAGAGCTCTCCCCCCACGGAAGCGACCCGATCGCCACGGAACCACCGTTGGGCACCGGCCTGGAAACCCTCCTACGCTGCAAGAAGCGGAGGATACCCTAAGAGGCCTGGCCCGGCACCGGGAGGAGGTCGCCAGGATGGAAGCCAGCTGGCGTGCCCTAAAACTAAACTTGGAGCGGCGCCAATCCCTCTTACCTGAAGTGTCTGTACCGGAAGGTGAGGCACCCGTTCTAGTAGAGGAGTCCGTGCGGGCATCCCAGCCCTTGCAATGTGATCCAGTTGACGTTGTCGCAGTGGAGGCACCCGTTCCTGCAAAAAACTCTGCACCGGCAGAACCCCAGATCCCGCTGTCTGCCCCCGTCGCTGAGACAGAAGAAGCGACACCCGTCCTCATGGAGGAGGCCGCGCAGGCACCAGAGGTCTACCTGTCTGTACCGGAGCCCCGACTGTCATCTGTTCCAGAGCCGGCTGCTTCCTCCGCAGGTGAGCGCCGCCAGGACTGGGGGGCGCCAGGAGAGCTGCCGCAAACCGGACACTGTAAGCTGCAGTTTGATGGTGGAGACATGGAGCTGCTGGCGGAGGAGAATTTCAACCGGCGTCAGGAGGAAGAGTGGAGACGTTGGGAGCGGGAAGCAGAGCGACAAAGGGAGCAGCGAGAAACCCAAAAGCTTCGGCAACGTAACCTGGAGAAGGACCGGGCAGATAAGGACCGGATGAGAAAAGATAAAGGAACCCTGTGGGAGCCGCGGCATAAGGGTGCAGTACGGAACTTTAAATTGAAAGGTGGTTGGGGCTTCATCCAGGAGCCTGGACTTTATTTAGAAGTTTTTGTAACCCGGCGGGACGTGGAGGCTCACCTCCCAGAAGGACACCCGGGGAAGGACCTGTTGCCAGGAGACTTGGTGACTTACACCCAACACTGGGGTTACAATGGATGGTATGCCCTAAATGTTACCAGGTGCGACCCCTACTCCCCAGAGTGTCAGGAACCTGTGAGACCCTCGGAGCCTTCAGCCTCCCACATCCAGGCCTCTGCACAAGTGCCCACCCCACGCCGTAAATCTCCCCAGCCTCCCTCAGTGGTCTCCTCAGCAGCCCCAGCTATGGACATGATAAGTATAGCTGGTCCATACCCGGCGCCTGTTAGACCCCCTGGGGTTCGTTCAGTCCGGGACATAGGGTTCCAGACCCGGAGGGAGATGAAAGAGGTGGCTACACAGACACAGATAGCGGGTCACGACTTGACTGTACAGGCCACACGACGTCATCAGGTCCTGGTGGTCCTTGGTGTCTCGGATGTTTGGCAAGCATCAGAAGAGTACCAGGTGGTACCTGGAACACCCCTGCCAAAGAATTATAAATAACCCGGACAGGGTCCCTGTATGTAAATAGTTAAATTGTTGATGTACCCGGACGGGTGAATGTTCATAAAAAAGTTTTTTAATTTAATAAAAAAAAAAAAACACAGTTTTCATTACTTTTATTACAGTCTCATCCTGCGACGCCATCGATCTCCTGTAAAAAAATGAAAAAAAAAAGTATACCACCTGTCCGACGCAGTCCATAGTAACGAGTGTCCCACGACGATCCAGCTCTGCTACATCAGAATGACAGGCAGAGCCTGTCATCCCGGCGCAGCACAGCTGATTACCTGCTTCCCCGGCGGTGACGTCATCGGACTGGTTTACGGCCGGGAATACTCTGCAGTCACTGCAGTTATCGCGAAAAACTGCATGTGACCGCCAGGGAGAAGATAATGGCGGCCATCAAGCAGTCCAGGACGTGACCGCCGGAGATCTTCTGCCAGGTAAGTGCCGCTGACTCCTGACAGACCCGACCGACGGACACTCACAGTGACAGTGACAAATCCGATTCCGGTATCCGATATGACGAAAATATCGGTACTCGGAATCGAAAGCCCGATACAGCTAATATCGGCCGATACCCGATATTTGCAGTATCGTATCGCTCAACACTAGTCAGGACGACTATTTGCTGTGCAGCTCCCTGAAGAAGGTGTCTCCATTCCTTGAAGGCGGCAATAATGGCCAACAATTCTCTATTGCCCACATCGTAGTTCCTCTCAGCCGAAGACAACTGCTGGGAAAAAAAGGCACAGGGATGCAAGACATTCTTCTCACCTGTTCTCTGAGAGAGTATAGCTCCAACGGCACAGTCTGAAGCATCCACCTCTATTATGAAGGCAAGCTCGGGGTTGGGATGTACTAAGATAGGTGCGGTGGTAAATTTATCCTTTAAACAGGAAAATGCTTCCTGAGCTTGCGGGGTCCAGGAGAACCTAGACTGTTTCCGGGTAAGTTGGGTGATAGGTGACACTACCTCAGAGAAATTCCTAATGAAACGTCTATAGAAGTTGGCAAACCCGATGAAGCGCTGCACCTCCTTCACATTTCTAGGAATTGGCCAATCCTTGATGGCTTGGGTCTTGCTTCCATCCATACTAATCCCTTGCGTAGATAGTACATACCCCAGAAATTGAATTTCGGTCCTATGGAATTCACACTTTTCAAGTTTGATGTAGAGATGGTTTTGTCTTAGGTGTTCTAAGACCATTCTCACATGTCCATGATGTTCCTCTGTGGAGTTAGAAAAAATTAGAATATCATCCAGATAAATCACCACAAATGTATCTAGGAGATCCCTGAAGATGTCATTCACCAAGTGTTGGAAAGTGGCTGGGGCGGTACTCAGACCAAAAGGCATAACTAGATATTCAAAGTGTCCATAGCGTGACCTGAATGCAGTCTTCCATTCATCCCCAGGTCTAATACGGACCAAGTTATAGGCCCCACGGAGATCCAGTTTAGAGAAAATTTTGGCATGCCGCACTCTCTCCAACAACTCAGGGATTAAAGGCAATGGATAACGGTTTCTAATAGTAACCTTATTGAGTTCCCTATAGTCTATGCAGGGTCTCAGAGATCCATCTTTCTTCTTCACAAAGAAGATGGGTGCACCTGCGGGAGATGAAGAGGGGCGTATGAAGCCCTTGGCTAGATTTTCGTCTATGTAGTCCTTCAAAGCTTTTAGCTCTGGCCCCGCTAGGGGGTAGATCTTACAAAAAGGTATCTCGGCTCCAGGCAATAATTCAATTGGACAATCATATGGACGGTGAGGAGGAAGCTGATCAGCGTTCTTCATGTCACATAAATCCACAAAGTCCTGATATACAGCTGGTAGTTCAGGGACCGACATGGTTCCTTTAGGAACAGAGCAAGCTGAAACTCCTTGACTCATCTGTTTCTCTGGAAAGTGTAATTCCTTGGTCTCCCAGTTAATCGTAGGATTCTGCGCCTGCAGCCATGGTAGCCCTAGAATAATGGGAAAGTGGGGAGAAGAGATAAGCATAAAAGACATTTTCTCCTGATGATCTTTACCCATAAGGACCCTCAAAGGCTCTGTTTCCTGATCCACTGGTCCAGAGGTCAGCAGGGAGCCATCCACAGTCTCCATCTGTACTGGAGCAGCCTTCTTCACTGAACGTATCCCCTGTTTCAGAGCAAAGGAGATATCCATAAAATTTCCACTTGCTCCTGAGTCGATCATAGCAGAGCTAGACACCCAGACTGAGTCAACCCAGAGTTTGATGGAAAGGAAGCAATGAGAATTGTTTCTTTTACAACTCAGCTGGGACACCGCTGAGGAAACTTGAAAAATTGCAGCGTTTATACCGTCATCGTCCCCAGAACTAACAGAGTTTAAGTCCGAGAAATCAAGATCTCTTGCAGCAGATCTCTCTGGAGCCTGAGGCTCGGACATGACAGAGCTCCTCTCGCAACACTCACAGTGAATGACTGCTGCAGTAGTCTTACGAGAACGGCTGGGGCAGTTTATAATGAAGTGCCCTGACTTACCACAGTAGAAACATAGATTTTCCTTTATACGATGTTCTTTGCGTGCATCACTAACCCGTCTTTGTAAAGAGTCCACCTGCATGGGTTCAGGTTCTGGTTCCCTTGTGATCCTACTCAAAGGTTCCTTAGCTGAGGAGGGAGGTAGGAAAAGGTTAGTGCGATTATTTTCGAACCATCTCTCTTGTCTGCGTTCAGTCAGACGAGCATCAATACGGATACAATAGTTAATAAAGTCACCTAACGCAGTGGGAGGGTCGGCACGAGCAAGTTCATCCTTAATCAGTGGAGACAACCCTTTCCGAAAAATAGATTTTTTGGCGGAAGTGTCCCAAGTGGTATCAAGAGCCCATCTCCTGAAATCCAAGGCATATTCGGCTACTGAACGCTTACCTTGGCGCAAAGTTAACATGGCTGCTTCAGCTGTTGCACCTCGATTGGGGTCATCAAACACCTGCCCCATGGCTGAAATAAAAGCATCAAGGTGATTCAAACAATCATCCTCAGTCTCAATCAGAGGGTTTGCCCACATCAAAGCCTTATTGGTAAGCAACATGATTATAGTAAGCACTTTGGATCGTTCAGTGGGAAATTGTGAAGCATGTGCAGAGAAAAATAGATTGCATTGGTTAATAAATCCCCTGAATTTCTCACGTTCACCGCCAAAACGAAAAGGAGGTAACTTGGGGATCCCAGAACTCGGGTTATGGCAGGAGCCTGGACTCGTTCCTCTAGAGCCTCAATCCTGGCTCGTAATTCCTGGGTAGTTTGTCCAAACACTTGCAAATTATGATTAGTGAGGTCCTGTAGGCTTGCAAAACGGGTCTTTAAAGCCTGTATATCTGCATGGATTGAATCAGTCATTCCGCAAAGCTCCTTTATGCGGGCCTCCATCTTCCAGATCTTTTAAGGCAGAAGTGCTGGAAGGAGAAGAGGAAAGAGAAAAAAAAAACAATAGTGTTTACCTGTGGTAACACTCCAGAGTAAAATTTTAAGGGAATGCGCTCACCTGGAATGGTTGTGAGAAGTCACAACCACTGTCATCACATAAGGTATTAAACGGACATCTGATATCCACAGTCACAGCAGACACGGCTTTCCCAGACCCAGCAGACACTAAACATTGGCTCCTGAATCTTGTCATGTATAGTGTACAGTTCCTATAGCGTCTTGTGCTTGGGTGCGAGGAAAACACATGAGACACAGGTTGATATGAAATGACTTGTATTACTTCATACAAGCATGCAGAAAAGGTCACACAGTTTGCAGGAACAGAGGCAGGAGACACAGCAGGCCAGAGTAACTTCAAGCTCTACAATAACTCTCCAAAGCAGGTTCAGGATCTCTTCTCTGTACCGTAATTCCTCTGCAAACATGGATTCACCAAACAGCAGGTTTCCAGAGTCCAAAAGTGTTCCAAAGTTCCTCAGTAGGAAATAGCTGGAGTCCAAAGTCCAAGGTTTCCAGGAGTAAGGTCACAGGCTGACTGAGGCTTGATTCAGGAGCACTGATTGTTCAGCTGAGGCTGCTTAAGAAGCAAGAGGGAGAGAATCAGGGCGGGAACATGAAAACTGAAAACTCCATATTAACTGAGGGCAAGAGCTGCAGAAAGACAGAAAGCAAAATGGCCGACGGAAAACTGAGTTTCAAGGAACATGTCAAAAGAGACAAAGAACCTTACAGAGTTCCTCTCCCGGCTGACAGGAGAGGAAGTGATTAGTGTGGGAAGCTTAATTGATTGCTTCCCAGGCTAATCAGTTCACTTCAGGTCAGCCGGGACTCCCTCTGACGTCACTGATGCTGTGCGGTGTCCCCGGCTGACCTGAACTGATTAGCCTGGGAAGCAATCAATTAAGCTTCCCACACTAATCACTTCCTCTCCTGTCGGCCGGGAGAGGAACTCATTCATTCAGGGGCTTACAGCTGAGCTGCCAGCTGATCTGTATGACTGCGATCTCCAAAGCATATTCATTTAAACTCTGCCTGATTGCGCTTTTTCCTTGGCTGTGCAGTACGTAGGTGGAGGCGATTCTCTCTGCAGTGTTGGAACATGTGTCTTAATAAGGCAGAAGTTGAGGGCACAAGTGGAGGTCCTAGAGGAGGTGGAGGCCCTAGAGGAGATTGAGGAGCCAGAAGCACTGGAGAAAGTGTAAGATGGCCTCCCTCTCACTCGACTTCCCCCTCTCCAATCCATCTTTAATGCAGCTGCAAGGGTCATCTATCTGGCTAATCACTACTCGGATGCCTTCGCTCTGTGCCAGTCTTTGCACTGACTGCCTATACATTATAGGATCTAATCTAAACTGCTTGTTCTCATCCACAAGGCTCTCCACAGTGCAGCACCCCAGTACATCTCCTCCCTCATTTCTGTTTATCAGCCTACCAGCTCCTTACGCTCCGCAAGCGACTTTTGACTAACATCCACACTAATCCATACCTCCTGCTCAAAAGTTTCTCTCGAGTTGCACTAATTCTCTGGAATGCTCTATGCCAATAAATTAGGACTAACCACAACTTACAGTTTTAGGCACTCCCTAAAAACACATCTGTTTAGGGAGGCCCTTTGCGTTCACTAATCGAAGTCCTTTTATATATAGTCCATTCTCCATTTTTTTGATCATAACCCTCCATCAAACTCCATGGCTCCCAAAAGCACTACAAGCATTGTCTGTTAACCAGCTCATGCAGCCTTTATTATATCCCTCATTTCCTCAAGATGGCTGGACCATCATTGTAGATAAGCACTTGTACTTTTTCACCCCCACCTCATTGCAGATTGTAAGCTCTTACGGGCAGGGTCGTCATTTTTGCAATAATTAATGTATTATCGTCAACTTTGCTGTGACTGCAGTATATGAACTGTTGAATTGTAAAGCACTGTGGAATATGTAGGCACTATATAAATAAAGATTATTATTGTTATTATTAGATATAGAGGTTTGTATTGCAAGCCCTGGGGATTCCATGACTTGGTGTCTAGAGACACCACTGTCTAGTGCTTTAGTTCTCAATCCCCTGGTGTGTAGTAGTTTAGTTCTCCAACCAAAGATATTCAGTAGTTTTGTTCTCCAATCACTGTTGTCCATTACTCTAGTTCTCCGTGTTCATGTGTGCATTTGTTTCGTTCTCCAACCCTAGATGTATAGTAGTTTATTTCTCCTTCTTATGGTGTGTAGTGGGTTAGTTCTCCATCCCCAGGCTCACTACAAGCCTTCAGGATTCAATGACTTGTGGAGCAGCCCCTTCCCTGACTCCCACTACAGAGTCACCCAGTGCCCAGTCAGCAAGATGTAACGCCATGCTTGCTCATCCAGGTGTCAGTGTTAAAATGCACCCTGGTAGACAGAATTTTTCAGGGAATGGGTGATGTTGTCTGCGACATGCTGGTTTACTGTGACATGTTGGTTTACTGCAGACACATCTTTCTTAGAGAAGTAATGGTGACAGGGCAACTGATACTGGAGGAATGCGACGGCCATCAGCTTTCGGAAACTGTCTGTATCCACAACGCAGAAAGGTTGTATTTCCATGGCCAGCAGATTGGATTGGTCATCCAATAATCACAGAGGTCACATGCCGTGAGTCACTATGATCTTTGGAGCGAAGAGCTCTCAGCTGGCCCCTATCGCCAGACAATTACACGATTGGGTTATGATCAACTGAATGAAAGTCAGACATTGCTTTTCAACAATGCTTCCACAGAATTAAAAAAAATAAAACTCACGAAATAGGCCTGGACCAAAATGATGGTACCCCTGAAAATAATGTGACAAAAGGGATATGTTAAATCAAGGTGTGTCCACTAATTAGCATCACAGGTGTCTACAAACTTGGAATCAGGGAGATGGCCTGTGTAGTGGACTACCGATACTCACTGTGCTGTTTGGTGACATGGTGTGTATCACACTCAACATGGACCAGAGGAAGCAAAGGAAAGAGTTTTCTCAGGATATTAGAAAGAAAATTATAAACAAACATGTTAAAGGTAAAAGTTATCAGACCATCTCCAAGCAGCTTGATGTTCCTGTGACTACATTTGCACATATTATTCAGAAATTTAAGCTCCATGGGACTATAGCCAACCTTCATGGACGTGGCCGCAGAAGGAAAATTTATGACAAATCAAAGAAACGGATAATATGAATGGTAACAAAAGAGCCCAGAAAAACTTCTAAACAGATTAACCCCTTCACGACCTTGCCATTTTTTGCAATTCTGACCAGTGTCCCTTTATAACAGTGTTTCTCAACTCCAGTCCTCAGGACCCACCAACAGGTCATGTTTTCAGGATTTCTTTAGTATTGCAAAGGTGATGGAATTAATGCTTGAGCAGGTGATAAAATTATCACCTGTGCAATACTAAAGAAATCCTGAAAACATGACCTGTTGGTGGGTCCTGAGGACTGGAGTTGAGAAACACTGCTTTATAAGGTAATAACTCAGGAACGCTTCAACGGATCCTAGCGATTCTGAGACTGTTTTTTCGTGACATATTGGGCTTCATGTTAGTGGCAAATTTAGGTCGATAATTTTTGCGTTTATTTGTGAAAAAAATGGAAATTTGGCAAAAATTTAGAAAATTTTGCAATTTTCACATTTTTAATTTTTATTCTGTTAAACCAGAGAGTTATGTGACACAAAATAGTTAATAAATAACATTTCCCACATGTCTACTTTACATCAGCACAATTTTGGAAACAACATTTTTTTTTGTTAGGAAGTTAAGGGTTAAAAGTTGACCAGCGATTTCTCATTTTTAGAGCAAAATTTACAAAACCATTTTTTTAGGGACCAACTCACATTTGAAGTCACATTGAGGGGTCTACATGGTAGAAAATAGCAAAAAGTGACACCATTATAAAAACTGCACCCCTCAAGCTACTCAAAACTACATTCAAGAAGATTATTAACCCTTCAGATGCTTCACAGGAACTAAAGCAACGTGGAAGGAAAAAATGGACATTTTAATTTTTCCAACAAAAATTTTAATTTAGCATCAATTTTTTCATTTTTACATGGGCAACAGGATAAAATGGATCCTAAAATTAGTTTGGCAATTTTTCCTGAGTACACAGATACCTCATATGTGGTCATAAACCACTGTTTGGGCGTGCGGCAGGGCTCAGAAGGGAAGGAGCGCCATTTGACTTTTTGAATGGAAAATATGCTGGAATATTTAGCGGTTGCCATGTCGCATTTGGAGAATCCCTGTGTGCCTAAACATTGGAGCTCCCTCACAAGTGACCCCATTTTGGAAACTAGACCCCCCAAGGAACTTATCTAGATGCATAGTGAGCACTTTGAACCCCCAGGTGCTTCACAAATTGATCCGTAAAAAAAGAAAGTACTTTTTTTTGACAAAAATTTTATTTTAGCCTCAGTTTTTTCATTTTCACATGGGCAACAGGATAAAATGGCTCCTAAAATTTGTTGGGCAATATCTACTGAGTACACTGATACCTCATATGTGGTCATAAACCACTGTTTGGGTGCACGGTAGGGCTCAGAAGGGAAGGAGCGCCATTTGACTTTTTGAATGGAAAATTAGCTCCAATCGTTAGCAGACACCATGACGCATTTGGAGAGCCCTTGTGTGCCTAAACAGTGAAAAAAAAACACATGTGACACCATTTTGGAAACTAGACCTCTTATGGAACTTATCTAGATTTGTTGTGAGCACTCTAAACACCCAAGTGCTTCACAGAAGTTTATAACGCAAAGCAGTGAAAATAAAAAATCATTTTTTTCCTGAAAAATGATTTTTTAGTCAGCTATTTTTTATTTTCACAAGGGTAACAGGAAAAATTGGTCCACAAAAGTTGTTGTGCAATTTGTCCTGAGTACACCAATACCCCATATGTGGGGGGAACTGTTTTGGAGCATGGGAGAGCTCAGAAGGGAAAGAGCGCCATTTTGGAATGCAGACTTGATGGAATGTTCTGCGGCGTCATGTTGCGTTTGTAGAGCCCCTGATGTGCCTAAACAGTAGAAACCCCCCACAAGTGACCCCATTTTGGAAGCTAGACCCCCCAAGGAGCTTATCTAGATGTGTAGTGAGCACTTTGAACCCCCAAGTGCTTCACAGAAGTTTATAAACGCAGAGCAGTGAAATTAAAAAAATCATTTTTGTTTCTCAAAAATCATTTTTTAGGCCGCAATTTTTTTATTTTCCCAAGAGTAACAGGATAAATTGGATGCCAAAAGTTGTTGTCCAGTTTTTCCTGAGTACGCTGGTGCCCCATATGTGGGGGGGAACCACTGTTTGGGCGCACGGCAGGGCTCAGAAGGGAAGGAGCGGCATTTGACTTTTTTAATGGAAAATTAGCTCCAATCGTTAGCGGACACCATGTCGTGTTTGGAGAGCCCCTGTGTGCCTAAACTTTGGAGCTCCCCCACAAATTACCCCATTTTGAAAACAAGACCCCCTAAGGAATTAATCTAGATGCACAGTGAGCACTTTGAACCCCCAGATGCTATACAGAAGTTTATAACGCAGAGCCCTGAAAGTAAAAAATCATTTTTTTTCTCAAAAAATGATTTTTTAGCCCCCTATTTTTTATTTTCACAATGGTTACAGGAAAAATTGGACCCCAAAAGTTGTTGCCCAGTTTGTCCTGAGTACGCTGGTACCCCATATGTGGGGGGTAACCACTGTTTGGGAACACGTCAGTGCTCGGAAGGGATGTAGTGATGCTTTGAAATGCCGACTTCATGGAATGGTCTGCGGGCATCTTGTTCCATTTGCAGAGCCCCTGATGTGCCTAAACAGTAGAAACCCCCCACAAGTGACCCCATTTTGTAAACTAGACCCCCCAAGGAACTTATCCAGGTGTGTGGTGAGCACCTTGAACCCCCACGTGCTTCACAGAAGTTTATAATGCAGAGCCGTAAAAATAAAAAATCATTTTTTTCCTCAAAAACTGATTTTTTTTAACCCGCAATTTTTTATTTTCACAAGGGTAACAGGAGAAATTGGACCCCAAAAGTTCTTGTACAGTTTGTCCTGAGTACACTGGTATCCCATATGTGGGGGAGAACCACTGTTCGGGCACACGTTGGGGCTCGGAAGGGAAGTAGTGACGTTTTGAAATGCTGACTTTGATGGAATGGTCTGCTGGCATCATGTTAAGTTTGCAGAGCCCCTGATGTGCCTAAACAGTAGAAATTCCCCACAAGTGACCCCATTTTGGAAACTAGACACCGCACGAAACTTATCTAGATGTGTGGTGAGCACTTTGAATCTCCAAGTTCTTCACAGAAGTTTATAACGCAGAGCCATGAAAATAAAAAATCATTTTTTTTCCACAAAAATAATTTTTTTAGTCCCCAATTTTTTTTCCCAAGGGTAACAGGAGAAATTAGACCCCCAAAGGTGTTGTGCAATTTTTCCTGAGTATGCTGATACCCCATATGTTGGGGTAAACCACTGTTTGGGCACACGTCGGGGCTCGGAATAAAGGGAGCACTGTTTGACTTTTTGAACGCAAAATTTGCAGGAATCAATGGTGGCGCCATGTCGAGTATGGACACCCCCTGATGTGCCTAAATAGTGGAAACCCCTCAATTCTAACTCCAACTCTAACCCCAACACACCTCTAACCTCAACCCTAACCTCTACACACCCTAACCCTAATCCAAATCCTAACCATAACATTAACCCAACACATCCCTAACACTAATCCCAACTCTAACCATAGCCCTAACCACAAGCCTAACCCTAATCCCAACTCTAACCACAAAACACCCCTAACACTTATCCTAACTCTAACCCTAACCACAAACCTAACCCTAATCCCAACCCTAACCCTAATTCCAACCCTAACCCTAATTCCAACCCTAACCCTAATTTTAACCCTAACCCTAATTCTAACCCTAATGCTAACCCTAAGGCTAACCCTAAGGCTAACCCTAGTTCTAACCCTAGTTCTAACCCTAACCCTAATGCTGGGTTCATATTGCGTTTTACCAGCCCGTTCAACACATAGCGCTGACGGGTGGGTAACGGTATAGCATTACGCGATCGCGTTATTCTATACCCGCTAGCGCAGATGAATCAGCAGATGATTCATCTGCGCTAGCGGTGACGGAGCCCAGACGCTGCAGGCTGCGTCCGAGGCTCCGTCACTGAATGACGGCACATCGCGAACGCTTGCCGCTTTACTGCATGTGTCGCGATGTGCCCGCAAATGGGGGTGAATGGCAGCGTTTACAGACTGCGTTTACAGACTGCGTTATACCGCGGTGTAACGCAGTCCGTCTAACAGACTGCCATAACGCAATATGAACACAGCCTTATAATCGTAACCCTAACCCTAATAAAAAGATTAAAAAAATATATATTTTTGCTATTTTATTTGTCCCTACCTGCGCATACGCCCACCATTTTGCAAGATGGCGGCGCCCATGAAACATCCCGGACGGACGCCGGGACGGATCTAGGGACATCGGAGGACCGGGAGAGGTGAGTAGGGGGGGTCGGAAGGTAAGGGAGGGATTGGAAGGTGGGGGCAGCGGAGGCAAGGAGGAGGGGAGCATTTAGTGACGGCGATGACCGATCGCCGCCATCTATCGGTGGTGGCGGCCGATCGCCGCCATGACTCGTTGTGGGGGGGGCCGGATCTCAGTCTCCAGCCATGGCAGATGCTATTGCAGCATCGGCCATGGCTGGATTGTAATATTTCACCAAATTTCATTGGTGAAATATTACAGATTGCTCTGATTGGCTGTTTCACTTTTGACAGCCAATCAGAGCGATTGTAGCCACGTGGGGGTTAAGCCAACCCCCCTGTGGTGAAGCACAAAGGGTCTTGTGCCTGCGGGTCGGGTGACCTTTCAGTGACCCTTGTCACCCGACCCGCAGGAACGCGATCCTTTCATGACACATATGCTGTGTCACAGGTCTGGAAGGGGTTAAAGGCGAACTTCAAGCTCAAGGAACATCAGTGTCAGATCCCACCTTCCGTCATTGTATGAGCCAAAGTGGACTTTATGGGAGATGACCAAGGAGGACACCATTGTTGAAAAAAATCATAAAAAAGCCAGACTGGAATTTGCTAAACTACATGTTGACAAGCCACAAAGCTTCTGGGAGAATGTCCTTTGGACAGATGAGACAAAAATGGAATTTGTTTGCAAGGCATATCAGCTCTATGTTCACAGATGGAAAAATAAAGCATCTCAAGAAAAGAACACTGTCCCTACTGTGAAACATAGAGGAGGCTCTGTTATGTTCTGGGGCTGCTTTGCAGTATCTGGCACAGGGTGTCTAGAATCTGTGCAGGGTACAATGAAATCTCAAGACTATCAAGGGATTCTAGAGAGAAATGTGCTGCCCAGTGTCAGAAAGCTTGGTCTCAGTCACAGGTCATGGGTCTTGCAACAGGCTAATGACCCAAAACACACAGCTAAAAACACCCAAGAATGACTAAGAGGAAAACATTGGACTATTCTGAAGTGGCCTTCTATGAACCCTGACCTAAATCCTACTGAGCATCTTTGTCAAGAGCTGTCTGGAAAAGGCAACCTTCAAACACGAGACAACTGGAGAAGTTTGCTTTTGAGGAATTACCAATGAACTACCAAATCAAAGCAGCGCTAGTTAGTCCTCTCCTCCTGGGTATGGTCTCTGCCATTGACACAGTGGACCATTCCTTCTTTCTACAGACTTTCTGATGTCTTGGCATTACCGTACACTCTTAGGTTCAGGTGATGCATACATTTATTTTAAGTCCGTGAAACAAGGGAGAAAAAAATTATAATGCAAAGCGACTATTATATTTACAAACGTTTCAACCCATCCTGGGTCTTAATCATTATGTTGTTGTTTGTTGTGGTTTTAAACCATGGGTTGGGGAATCCCCAGTTCAGGTTAACATAAATAAATTGCTTGATAGTTGCAAATGCTGGATGTAGAGTGGAGAGTACTTATGTATCCTTGTTACTGCGACGCTCCCACGACTGGCTGCTGCTGCTTGGCATTACAGACTTGGCTCTTTGTTGGATCTCCTTCGTAGCTAATAGACAGGACATTCAGTGCCTCCCGCTCACATACCACCTCCTCATCTCGCCCCCTACATGTTGTGTCCCAGGAGGTTCAGTTATAGGCCCTGGCACTATGCTTGGGGCGTGCGCGCTCGTCATCCCTCTTAAAGGGACCGCGTGTGTTGCCAGCCGATAGCAGGGCAACACCTTCTATTTATAAAAATTCAAAAAGGGGAAAACAAACACGTGCGTATATATATATCCCTTTAAAAACTAATATTGTAAATTTACTAAAAACCACCTCAGTCCCTATGGTGCACAGTACGGGATTTCCCAACATTCTGTGCAATCATGGAT